>OY998255.1:80181413-80451906 GCA_963922045.1 Persicaria maculosa | reverse complement strand
ACCCTAAACCCTAAACCCAAAACCCAAAACCCTACACCCTAAACCCTAAACCCCAAACCCTAAACCCTATACCCTAAAACCCTAAACCCCTAAACCCTAAACCTAAACCCTAAACCCTAAACCCTAAACCCTAAACCCTAAACCCTAAACCCTAAACCCTAAACCCTAAACCCTAAACCCTAAACCCTAAACCCTAAACCCTAAACCCTAAACCCTAAACCCTAAACCCTAAACCCTAAACCCTAAACCCTAAACCCTAAACCCTAAACCCTAAACCCTAAACCCTAAACCCTAAACCCTAAACCCTAAACCCTAAACCCTAAACCCTAAACCCTAAACCCTAAACCCTAAACCACAAAACCTAAACCCTAAACCCTAAACCCTAAACCCTAAACCCTAAACCCTAAACCCTAAACCCTAAACCCTAACCCTAAACCCTAAACCCTAAACCCTAAACCCTAAACCCTAAACCCTAAACCCTAAACCCTAAACCCTAAACCCTAAACCCTAAACCCTAAACCCTAAACCCTAAACCCTAAACCCTAAACCCTAAAACCCTAAACCCTAAACCCTAAACCCTAAACCCTAAACCCTAAACCCTAAACCCTAAACCCTAAACCCTAAACCCTAAACCCTAAACCCTAAACCCTAAACCCTAAACCCTAAACCCTAAACCCTAAACCCTAAACCCTAAACCCTAAACCCTAAACCCTAAACCCTAAACCCTAAACCCTAAACCCTAAACCCTAAACCCTAACCCTAAACCCTAAACCCTAAACCCTAAACCCTAAACCCTAAACCCTAAACCCTAAACCCTAAACCCTAAACCCTAAACCCTAAACCCTAAACCCTAAACCCTAAACCCTAAACCCTAAACC
Source organism: Persicaria maculosa (assembly GCA_963922045.1). Lineage (NCBI taxonomy): Eukaryota > Viridiplantae > Streptophyta > Magnoliopsida > Caryophyllales > Polygonaceae > Persicaria > Persicaria maculosa. The sequence continues at coordinate 80,451,028 of OY998255.1, read as the reverse complement.
CTAAACCCTAAACCCTAAACCCTAAAACCCTAAACCCTAAACCCTAAACCCTAAACCCTAAACCCTAAACCCTAAACCCTAAACCCTAAACCCTAAACCCTAAACCCTAAACCCTAAACCCTAAACCCTAAACCCTAAACCCTAAACCCTAAACCCTAAACCCTAAACCCTAAACCCTAAACCCTAAACCCTAAACCCTAAACCCTAAACCCTAAACCCTAAACCCTAAACCCTAAACCCTAAACCCTAAACCCTAAACCCTAAACCCTAAACCCTAAACCCTAAACCCTAAACCCTAAACCCTAAACCCTAAACCCTAAACCCTAAACCCTAAACCCTAAACCCTAAACCCTAAACCCTAAACCCTAAACCCTAAACCCTAAACCCTAAACCCTAAACCCTAAACCCTAAACCCTAAACCCTAAACCCTAAACCCTAAACCCTAAACCCTAAACCCTAAACCCTAAACCCTAAACCCTAAACCCTAAACCCTAAACCCTAAACCCTAAACCCTAAACCCTAAACCCTAAACCCTAAACCCTAAACCCTAAACCCTAAACCCTAAACCCTAAACCCTAAACCCTAAACCCTAAACCCTAAACCCTAAACCCTAAACCCTAAACCCTAAACCCTAAACCCTAAACCCTAAACCCTAAACCCTAAACCCTAAACCCTAAACCCTAAACCCTAAACCCTAAACCCTAAACCCTAAACCCTAAACCCTAAACCCTAAACCCTAAACCCTAAACCCTAAACCCTAAACCCTAAACCCTAAACCCTAAACCCTAAACCCTAAACCCTAAACCCTAAACCCTAAACCCTAAACCCTAAACCCTAAACCCTAAACCCTAAACCCTAAACCCTAAACCCTAAACCCTAAACCCTAAACCCTAAACCCTAAACCCTAAACCCTAAACCCTAAACCCTAAACCCTAAACCCTAAACCCTAAACCCTAAACCCTAAACCCTAAACCCTAAACCCTAAACCCTAAACCCTAAACCCTAAACCCTAAACCCTAAACCCTAAACCCTAAACCCTAAACCCTAAACCCTAAACCCTAAACCCTAAACCCTAAACCCTAAACCCTAAACCCTAAACCCTAAACCCTAAACCCTAAACCCTAAACCCTAAACCCTAAACCCTAAACCCTAAACCCTAAACCCTAAACCCTAAACCCTAAACCCTAAACCCTAAACCCTAAACCCTAAACCCTAAACCCTAAACCCTAAACCCTAAACCCTAAACCCTAAACCCTAAACCCTAAACCCTAAACCCTAAACCCTAAACCCTAAACCCTAAACCCTAAACCCTAAACCCTAAACCCTAAACCCTAAACCCTAAACCCTAAACCCTAAACCCTAAACCCTAAACCCTAAACCCTAAACCCTAAACCCTAAACCCTAAACCCTAAACCCTAAACCCTAAACCCTAAACCCTAAACCCTAAACCCTAAACCCTAAACCCTAAACCCTAAACCCTAAACCCTAAACCCTAAACCCTAAACCCTAAACCCTAAACCCTAAACCCTAAACCCTAAACCCTAAACCCTAAACCCTAAACCCTAAACCCTAAACCCTAAACCCTAAACCCTAAACCCTAAACCCTAAACCCTAAACCCTAAACCCTAAACCCTAAACCCTAAACCCTAAACCCTAAACCCTAAACCCTAAACCCTAAACCCTAAACCCTAAACCCTAAACCCTAAACCCTAAACCCTAAACCCTAAACCCTAAACCCTAAACCCTAAACCCTAAACCCTAAACCCTAAACCCTAAACCCTAAACCCTAAACCCTAAACCCTAAACCCTAAACCCTAAACCCTAAACCCTAAACCCTAAACCCTAAACCCTAAACCCTAAACCCTAAACCCTAAACCCTAAACCCTAAACCCTAAACCCTAAACCCTAAACCCTAAACCCTAAACCCTAAACCCTAAACCCTAAACCCTAAACCCTAAACCCTAAACCCTAAACCCTAAACCCTAAACCCTAAACCCTAAACCCTAAACCCTAAACCCTAAACCCTAAACCCTAAACCCTAAACCCTAAACCCTAAACCCTAAACCCTAAACCCTAAACCCTAAACCCTAAACCCTAAACCCTAAACCCTAAACCCTAAACCCTAAACCCTAAACCCTAAACCCTAAACCCTAAACCCTAAACCCTAAACCCTAAACCCTAAACCCTAAACCCTAAACCCTAAACCCTAAACCCTAAACCCTAAACCCTAAACCCTAAACCCTAAACCCTAAACCCTAAACCCTAAACCCTAAACCCTAAACCCTAAACCCTAAACCCTAAACCCTAAACCCTAAACCCTAAACCCTAAACCCTAAACCCTAAACCCTAAACCCTAAACCCTAAACCCTAAACCCTAAACCCTAAACCCTAAACCCTAAACCCTAAACCCTAAACCCTAAACCCTAAACCCTAAACCCTAAACCCTAAACCCTAAACCCTAAACCCTAAACCCTAAACCCTAAACCCTAAACCCTAAACCCTAAACCCTAAACCCTAAACCCTAAACCCTAAACCCTAAACCCTAAACCCTAAACCCTAAACCCTAAACCCTAAACCCTAAACCCTAAACCCTAAACCCTAAACCCTAAACCCTAAACCCTAAACCCTAAACCCTAAACCCTAAACCCTAAACCCTAAACCCTAAACCCTAAACCCTAAACCCTAAACCCTAAACCCTAAACCCTAAACCCTAAACCCTAAACCCTAAACCCTAAACCCTAAACCCTAAACCCTAAACCCTAAACCCTAAACCCTAAACCCTAAACCCTAAACCCTAAACCCTAAACCCTAAACCCTAAACCCTAAACCCTAAACCCTAAACCCTAAACCCTAAACCCTAAACCCTAAACCCTAAACCCTAAACCCTAAACCCTAAACCCTAAACCCTAAACCCTAAACCCTAAACCCTAAACCCTAAACCCTAAACCCTAAACCCTAAACCCTAAACCCTAAACCCTAAACCCTAAACCCTAAACCCTAAACCCTAAACCCTAAACCCTAAACCCTAAACCCTAAACCCTAAACCCTAAACCCTAAACCCTAAACCCTAAACCCTAAACCCTAAACCCTAAACCCTAAACCCTAAACCCTAAACCCTAAACCCTAAACCCTAAACCCTAAACCCTAAACCCTAAACCCTAAACCCTAAACCCTAAACCCTAAACCCTAAACCCTAAACCCTAAACCCTAAACCCTAAACCCTAAACCCTAAACCCTAAACCCTAAACCCTAAACCCTAAACCCTAAACCCTAAACCCTAAACCCTAAACCCTAAACCCTAAACCCTAAACCCTAAACCCTAAACCCTAAACCCTAAACCCTAAACCCTAAACCCTAAACCCTAAACCCTAAACCCTAAACCCTAAACCCTAAACCCTAAACCCTAAACCCTAAACCCTAAACCCTAAACCCTAAACCCTAAACCCTAAACCCTAAACCCTAAACCCTAAACCCTAAACCCTAAACCCTAAACCCTAAACCCTAAACCCTAAACCCTAAACCCTAAACCCTAAACCCTAAACCCTAAACCCTAAACCCTAAACCCTAAACCCTAAACCCTAAACCCTAAACCCTAAACCCTAAACCCTAAACCCTAAACCCTAAACCCTAAACCCTAAACCCTAAACCCTAAACCCTAAACCCTAAACCCTAAACCCTAAACCCTAAACCCTAAACCCTAAACCCTAAACCCTAAACCCTAAACCCTAAACCCTAAACCCTAAACCCTAAACCCTAAACCCTAAACCCTAAACCCTAAACCCTAAACCCTAAACCCTAAACCCTAAACCCTAAACCCTAAACCCTAAACCCTAAACCCTAAACCCTAAACCCTAAACCCTAAACCCTAAACCCTAAACCCTAAACCCTAAACCCTAAACCCTAAACCCTAAACCCTAAACCCTAAACCCTAAACCCTAAACCCTAAACCCTAAACCCTAAACCCTAAACCCTAAACCCTAAACCCTAAACCCTAAACCCTAAACCCTAAACCCTAAACCCTAAACCCTAAACCCTAAACCCTAAACCCTAAACCCTAAACCCTAAACCCTAAACCCTAAACCCTAAACCCTAAACCCTAAACCCTAAACCCTAAACCCTAAACCCTAAACCCTAAACCCTAAACCCTAAACCCTAAACCCTAAACCCTAAACCCTAAACCCTAAACCCTAAACCCTAAACCCTAAACCCTAAACCCTAAACCCTAAACCCTAAACCCTAAACCCTAAACCCTAAACCCTAAACCCTAAACCCTAAACCCTAAACCCTAAACCCTAAACCCTAAACCCTAAACCCTAAACCCTAAACCCTAAACCCTAAACCCTAAACCCTAAACCCTAAACCCTAAACCCTAAACCCTAAACCCTAAACCCTAAACCCTAAACCCTAAACCCTAAACCCTAAACCCTAAACCCTAAACCCTAAACCCTAAACCCTAAACCCTAAACCCTAAACCCTAAACCCTAAACCCTAAACCCTAAACCCTAAACCCTAAACCCTAAACCCTAAACCCTAAACCCTAAACCCTAAACCCTAAACCCTAAACCCTAAACCCTAAACCCTAAACCCTAAACCCTAAACCCTAAACCCTAAACCCTAAACCCTAAACCCTAAACCCTAAACCCTAAACCCTAAACCCTAAACCCTAAACCCTAAACCCTAAACCCTAAACCCTAAACCCTAAACCCTAAACCCTAAACCCTAAACCCTAAACCCTAAACCCTAAACCCTAAACCCTAAACCCTAAACCCTAAACCCTAAACCCTAAACCCTAAACCCTAAACCCTAAACCCTAAACCCTAAACCCTAAACCCTAAACCCTAAACCCTAAACCCTAAACCCTAAACCCTAAACCCTAAACCCTAAACCCTAAACCCTAAACCCTAAACCCTAAACCCTAAACCCTAAACCCTAAACCCTAAACCCTAAACCCTAAACCCTAAACCCTAAACCCTAAACCCTAAACCCTAAACCCTAAACCCTAAACCCTAAACCCTAAACCCTAAACCCTAAACCCTAAACCCTAAACCCTAAACCCTAAACCCTAAACCCTAAACCCTAAACCCTAAACCCTAAACCCTAAACCCTAAACCCTAAACCCTAAACCCTAAACCCTAAACCCTAAACCCTAAACCCTAAACCCTAAACCCTAAACCCTAAACCCTAAACCCTAAACCCTAAACCCTAAACCCTAAACCCTAAACCCTAAACCCTAAACCCTAAACCCTAAACCCTAAACCCTAAACCCTAAACCCTAAACCCTAAACCCTAAACCCTAAACCCTAAACCCTAAACCCTAAACCCTAAACCCTAAACCCTAAACCCTAAACCCTAAACCCTAAACCCTAAACCCTAAACCCTAAACCCTAAACCCTAAACCCTAAACCCTAAACCCTAAACCCTAAACCCTAAACCCTAAACCCTAAACCCTAAACCCTAAACCCTAAACCCTAAACCCTAAACCCTAAACCCTAAACCCTAAACCCTAAACCCTAAACCCTAAACCCTAAACCCTAAACCCTAAACCCTAAACCCTAAACCCTAAACCCTAAACCCTAAACCCTAAACCCTAAACCCTAAACCCTAAACCCTAAACCCTAAACCCTAAACCCTAAACCCTAAACCCTAAACCCTAAACCCTAAACCCTAAACCCTAAACCCTAAACCCTAAACCCTAAACCCTAAACCCTAAACCCTAAACCCTAAACCCTAAACCCTAAACCCTAAACCCTAAACCCTAAACCCTAAACCCTAAACCCTAAACCCTAAACCCTAAACCCTAACTAGAAATGGTACCTCCTTCATTAACACGAAATCTCACACGGCTTGTATTTCTATGGGAGATTTCGGGTTAATGAAGGAGGTACCATCTCTAGCCCTCCAAAAGGGCTAGAACTTTGTGGGTAGCTTTAATATAAACAATAAGGTGGGGAAACACTAAAAAATGGGAATTTAGAGGTTAATACGATCAGCTTACCCCGTGAGACTCGAAACACGGCTTGTATTTTTGTGGGATATTTCGGGTTAATGAAGGAGGTACCATCTCTAGTGCTCCAAAAGGGCTGAAACTTTGTGGGTAGCTTTACTATAACCAATAAGGTGGGGAAACGCTAAAAAGTTGGAATTTGGAGGCTAATACGATCAACTTACCGCGTGAGATTTGCAACACGGCTTATATTTTCTGTGGGAGATTTAGGGTTAATGAAGGTGGTACCATCTCTAGTGCTCCAAAAGGGCTAAAACTTTGTGGGTAGCTTTAATATAACCAATAAGGTGGGGAAACACTAAAAAATGGGAATTTGGAGTCTAATACGATCAGCTTACCGCGTGAGATTTGCAACACGGCTTGTATTTTTGTGTGAGATTTCGTGTTAATGAAGGAGGTACCATTTCTAGGGCTCCAAAATGGCTGAAACTTTGTGGGTAGCTTTAATATAACCAATAGGGTGGGGAAACGCTAAAAATATGGAATTTGGAGGCTAATACGATTAGCTTACCGCGTGAGATTTGCAACACGGCTTGTATTTTTGTGGGAGATTTCGGGTTAATGACTGAGGTACCATCTCTTGTGCTCCAAAGGGATGAAGATTTGTGGGCAGCTTTAATATAACCAATAAGGTGGGGAAACACTAAAAAATTGGAATTTGGAGGCTAATACGATCAGCTTACCGCGTGAGATTTGCAACACGCCTTATATTTTTGTTGGAGATTTCGGGTTAAAGAAGGAGGTACCATCTCTAGTGCTCCAAAAGGGCTGAATCTTTGTGGGTAGCTTTAATATAACCAATAAGGTGGGGAAACGTTAAAAAATAGAAATTTAGAGGTTAATACGATCAGCTTACCCAGTGAGATTTGCAACACGGCTTGATTGTTGTGGGAGATTTCGGGTTAATGAAGGAGGTACCATCTCTAGTGCTCCAAAAGGGCTGAAACTTTGTGGGTAGCTTTAATATGACCAATAAGGTGGGGAATCTCTAAAAAATGGGAATTCGGAGGCTAATACGAACAGTTTACCGCGTGAGATTTGCAACACGGCTTGTATTTCTGTGGGAGATTTCGGGTTAATGAAGGGGGTACCTTCTCTAGTGCCCCAAAAGGGCTGAATCTTTGTGGGTAGCTTTAATATGACTAATAAGGTGGGGAAACTCTAAAAAATGGGAATTTGGAGGCTAATACGATTAGCTTACCGGGTCAGATTTGCAACACGTCTTGTATTTCAATGAGAGATTTCGGGTTAATGAGGGAGGTACCATCTCTAGTGCTCCAAAAGGGCTGAAACTTTGTGGGTAGTTTTAATATAACCAATAAGGTGGGGAAACACTAAAAAATGGGAATTTGGAGGCTAATACGATTAGCTTACCGCGTGAGATTTGCAACACGGCTAGTATTTCAGTGGGAGATTTCGATTTAATGAAGGAGGTACCATCTCTAGTGCTCTAAAAGGGTTTCAACTTTGTGGGTAGCTTTAATATAACAAATAAGGTGGGGAAACACTAAATAATGGGAATTTAGAGGCTAATACGATCAGCTTACCCCGTGAGATTTGCAACACGGCTTGTATTTTTGTGGGAGATTTCGGGTTAATAAAGGAGGTACCATCTCTAGTGCTCCAAAAGGGCTGGAACTTTGTGTGTAGCTTTAATATAGCCAATAAGGTGGGGAACCGCTAAAAATTTGGAATTTGAAGGCTAATACGATCAGCTTACCACGTGAGATTTGCAACACGGCTTGTATTTCTATGGGAGATTTCGGGTTAATGAAGGAGGTACCATCTCTAGTGCTCCAAAAGGGCTCAAACTTTGTGGGTAGCTTTAATATGACTAATAAGGTGGGGAAACTCTAAAAAATGGGAATTTGGAGGCTAATAAGATCAGCTTACCGCGTGAGATTTGCAAAACGTCTTGTATTTCTTTGGGAGATTTCGGGTTAATGAAGGAGGTACCATCTCTAGTGCTCCAAAAGGGCTAGAACTTTGTGGGTAGCTTTAAAATAACCAATAAGGTGGGGAAATTCAAAAAAATCGGAATTTGGAGGCTAATACGATCAGCTTACTGCGTGAGATTTCCGGCCCGGCTTGTATATTTTTGTGAGATTTCGGGTTAATGAAGGAAGTGTCATCTCTAGTGCTCCAAAATGGCTGAAACTTTGTGGGTAGCTTTAATATAACTATAAGGTGGGGAAACGCTAAAATATTGGAATTTGGAGGCTATTACGATCATCTTACCGCGTGAGATTTGCAACACGGCTTGAATTTTTGTGAGAGATTTCGGGTTAATAAATAAAGTGTCGTCTCTAGTGTTCCATAAGGGCTGAAACTTTCTGGGTAGCTTTAATATAACCAATAAGGTAGAGAAATGCTAAAAAATGGGAAATTGGAGGCTAATACGATCAGCCTACCGGGTGAGTTTTGCAAAACGACTTGTATTTTTGTGGGAGATTTCGGGTTAATAAAGGAAGTGCCATCTCTAGTTCTTCAAAAGAGCTGAAACTTTGTGGGGAGCTTTAATATAACCAATAAGGTGGGTAAACGCCAAAAAATGGGAATTTGGCTTGAATTTTTGTGGGAGATTTCGGGTTAATAAATAAAGTGTCGTCTCTAGTGCTCCATAAGGGCTGAAACTTTGTGGGGTAGCTTTAATATAACCAATAAGGTAGAGAAACGCTAAAAAATGGGAAATTGGAGGCTAATACGATCAGCCTACCGGGTGAGTTTTGCAAAACGGCTTGTATTTTTGTGGGAGATTTCGGGTTAATAAAGGAAGTGCCATCTCTAGTTCTTCAAAAGAGCTGAAACTTTCTGGGGAGCTTTAATATAACCAATAAGGTGGGTAAACGCTAAAAAATGGGAATTTGGAGGCTAATACGATCAGCTTATCGAGTGAGATTTGCAACACGGCTTGTATTTTTGTGAGAGATTTCGGGTTAATGAAGGAAGTGCCGTCTCTAGTGCTCCAAAAGAGCTGAAACTTTGTGGGAAGCTTTAATATAACCAATAAGGTGGGGAAACGCTAAAAAATTGGAATTTGGAGGCTAAAACGATCAGCTTACTGCGTGAGATTGGCAACACGACTTGTATTTTTGTGGGAGATTTCGGGTTAATGAAGGAAGTCCTATCTCTAGTGCTCCAAAAGGGCTGAAACTTTGTGGGTAGCTTTAATATAACCAATAAGGTGGGGAAACGTTAAAAAATGGGAATTTGGAGGCTAATACAATCACCTTATCGCGTGAGATTTGCAACACGGCTTGTATTTTTGTGAGAGATTTCGGGTTAAAGAAGGAAGTGTCATCTCTAGTGCTCCGACATGGCTGAAACTTTGTGGGTAGCTTTAATATAACTAACAAGGTGGGGAAACGCTAAAAAATGGGAATTCAGAGGCTATTACGATCAGCTTACCGCGTGAGATTTGCAACACGGCTTGAATTTTTGTGAGAGATTTTGGGTGTATGAAGGAAGTGTCGTCTCTAGTGCTCCATAAGGGCTGAAACTTTGTGAGTAGCTTTAATATAACCAATAAGGTAGAGAAACGCTAAAAAATGGGAATTTGGAGGCTAATACGATCAGCCTACCGGGTGAGTTTTGCAAAACGGCTTGTATTTTTGTGGGAGATTTCGGGTTAATAAAGGAAGTTCCATCTCTAGTTCTTCAAAAGAGCTGAAACTTTGTGGGGAGCTTTAATATAACCAATAAGGTGGGGAAACGCTAAAAATGGGAATTTGGAGGCTAATACGATCAGCTTATCGAGTTAGATTTGCATCACGGCTTGTATTTTTGTGAGAGATTTCGGGTTAATGAAGGAAGTGCCGTCTCTAGTGCTCCAAAAGGGATGAAGCTTTGTGGGTAGCTTTAATATAACCAATATGGTGGGGAAACGCTAAAAAATCGGAATTTGGAGGCTAATATGATCAGCTTACCGCGTGAGATTTGCAACACGACTTGCATTTTTGTGGGAGATTTCAGGTTAATGAAGGAAGTCCTATCTCTAGTGCTTCAAAAGGGCTTAAACTTTGTGGGTAGCTTTAATATAACCAATAAGGCGGGGAAACGCTAAAAAAATGGGAATTTGGAGACTAATACGATCAGCTTACCGCGTGAGATTTGCAACACGTCTTGTATTTTTGTGAGAGATTTCGGGTTAATGAAGGAAGTGTCGTCTCTAGTGCTCCAAAAGGGCTGAAACTTTGTTGGTAGCTTTAATATAACCAATAAGGAGGAGAAACACTAAAAAAATGGAAATTTGAAGGCTAATACGATCAGCTTACCGCGTGAGTTTTGCAAAACGGCTTGTATTTTTGTGGGAGATTTCGGGTTAATGAAGGAAGTGTCATCTCTAGTGCTCCAAAAGAGCTGAAACTTTGTGGAGAGCTTTAATATAACCAATAAGGTGGGAAAACCCCTAAAAAATGAGAATTTAGAGGCTAATACGATCAGCTTATCGCGTGAGATTTGCAACACAACTTGTATTTTTGTGAAAGATTTCAGGTTAATGAAGGAAGTGTCATCTCTAGTGCTCCAAAAGGGCTGAAACTTTGTGGATAGCTTTAATATAACCAATAAGGTGGGGAAACATTAAAAATTGGGAATTTGGAGGCTAATACGATCAGCTTGCCGTGTGAGATTTGCAACACGACTTGTATTTTTGTGGGAGATTTCGGGTTAATGAAGGAAGTGACATCTCTAATGCTCCAAAAGGACTGAGACTGTGTGGGTAGCTTTAAAATTACCAATATGGTGGGGAAACGCTAAAAAATGGGAATTCGGAGGCTAATACGATCATCTTACCGCGTGAGATTTCCAACAAGGCTTGTATTTTTGTGGGAGATTTCGGGTTAATGAAGGAAGTGCCATCTCTAGTGCTCCAAAAGGGCTGAAACTCTGTGGGTAGCTTTAATATAACCAATAAGGTGGGAAAACGCTAAAAAATTAGAATTTGGAGGCTAATACGATCAGCTGACCGCGTGAGATTTGTAAAACGGCTTGTATTTTTGTGGGAGATTTCGGGTTAATGAAGTAAGTGCCATCTCTAGTTCTCCAAATGAGCTGAAACTTTGTGGGGAGCTTTAATATAACCAATAAGATGGGGAAACGCTAAAAAATGGGAATTTTGAGGCTAATACGATCAGCTTACCGGGTGAGATTTGCAACACGGCTTGTATTTTTATGGGAGATTTCGGGTTAATGAAGGAAGTCCTATCTCTAGTGCTCCAAAAGTGCTGAAACTTTGTTGATAGCTTTGATATAAAAAATAAGGTGGGAAAACGCTAAAAAATGGGAATTCAGAGGCTAATACCATCAGCTTACTGCGTGAGATTTGCAGCACGGCTTGTATTTTTGTGGGAGATTTCGGGTTAATGAAGGAAGTGCCATCTCTCGTGCTCCAAAATGGCTGAAACTTTTTGGGTAGCTATAATATAACCAATAAGGTGGGGAAACGCTAAAAAATGGGAATTTGGAGGCTATTACGATCAGCTTACCGCGTGAGATTTGCAACACGGCTTGTATTTTTGTGAGAGATTTAGGGTTAATGAAGGAAGTGCCGAAACTTTGTGGCTAGCTTTAATATAACCAATAAGGTGGAGAAACGCTAAAAAATGGGAATTTGGAGGCTAATACGATCAGCTTACCGCGTGAGTTTTTCAAAACTGCTTGTATTTTTGTGGGAGATTTCGGATTAATTAAGGAAGTGCCATATCTAGTGCTTCAGAAGAGCTGAAACTTTGTGGGGAGCTTTAATATAACCAATAAGGTGAGGAAACGCTAAAAAATGAGAATTTGGAGGCTAATAGGATCAGCTTATCGCGTGAGATTTGCAACACGGCTTGTATTTTTGTGAGAGATTTCGGGTTAATGAAGGAATTGTCGTCTCTAGTGCTCCAAAAGGGCTGAAATTTTGTGGGTAGCTTTAATATAACCAACAACGTGGGAAAACGCTAAAAAATGGGAATTTAGAGGCTATTACGAACAGCTTACCGGGTGAGATTTGCAACACGGCTTGTATTTTTGTGAGAGATTTCGGGTTAATAAAGGAAGTGTCGTCTCTACTGCTCCATAAGGGCTGAAACCTTGTGGGTAGCTTTAATATTACCAATAAGGTAGAGAAACGCTAAAAAATGGGAATTTGGAGGCTAATACGATCAGCTTACCGCGTGAGTTTTGCAAATTGGCTTGTATTTTTGTGAGAGATTTCGGGTTAATGAAGGAAATGTCGTCTCTAGTGCACCAAAAGGGCTGAAACTTTGTGGGAAGCTTTAATATAACCAATAAGGTGGGGAAACGCTAAAAAATTGGAATTTGGAGGCTAATACGATCAGCTTACCGCGTGAGATTTGCAACACGGCTTGTATTTTTGTGGGAGATTTCGAGTTATTGATCGAAGTGCCATCTCTAGTGCTCCAAAAGGGCTGAAACTTTGTGGGTAGCTTTAATATAACAAATAAGGGGGGGAAATGCTAATAAATGGGAATTTGGAGGCTAATACGATCAGCTTACCGCGTGAGATTTGCAACACGGCTTGTATTTTTTTGGGAGATTTCGGGTTAATGAAGGAAGTGTCATCTCTAGCGCTCCAAAAGGGCTGAAACTTTGTGGTTAGTTTTAATATAACAAATAAGGTGGGGAAACGCTGAAAAATGGGAATTTAGAGGCTAATACGATCAGCTTACCGCGTGAGATTTGCAACACGGCTTGTATTTTTGTGGGAGATTTCGGGTTAATGAAGGAAGTCCTATCTCTAGTGCTCCAAAAGGGCTGAAACTTTGTGGATAGCTTTGATATAACAAATAAGGTGGGGAAACGCTAAAAAATGGGAATTCAGAGGCAAATACCATCAGCTTACTGCGTGAGATTTGCAGCACGACTTGTATTTTTGTGGGAGATTTCGGGTTAATGAAGGAAGTGCCATCTCTCGTGCTCTAAAATGGCTGAAACTTTTTGCGTAGCTATAATATAACCAATAATGTTGGGAAACGCTAAAAAATGGGAATTTGGAGGCTATTACGATCAGCTTACCGCGTGAGATTTGCAACACGGCTTGTATTTTTGTGGGAGATTTCGGGTTAATGAAGGAGGTACCATCTCTAGTGCTCCAAAAGGGCTGAAACTTTGTGTGTAGCTTTAATATAACCAATAAGGTGGGGAACCGCTAAAAATTTGGAATTTGAAGGCTAATACGATCAGCTTACCACGTGAGATTTGCAACACGGCTTGTATTTCTATGGGAGATTTCGGGTTAATGAAGGAGGTACCATCTCTAGTGCTCCAAAAGGGCTGAAACTTTGTGGGTAGCTTTAATATGACTAATAAGGTGGGGAAACTCTAAAAAATGGGAATTTGGAGGCTAATAAGATCAGCTTACCGCGTGAGATTTGCAAAACGGCTTGTATTTCTATGGGAGATTTCGGGTTAATGAAGGAGGTACCATCTCTAGTGCTCCAAAAGGGCTAGAACTTTGTGGGTAGCTTTAATATAACCAATAAGGTGGGGAAATTCTAAAAAATCGGAATTTGGAGGCTAATACGATCAGCTTACTGCGTGAGATTTCCAGCCCGGCTTGTATATTTTTGTGAGATTTCGGGTTAATGAAGGAAGTGTCATCTCTAGTGCTCCAAAATGGCTGAAACTTTGTGGGTAGCTTTAATACAACTAACAAGGTGGGGAAACGCTAAAAAATTGGAATTTGGAGGCTAATAAGATCAGCTTACCGCGTGAGATTTGCAAAACGGCTTGTATTTCTATGGGAGATTTCGGGTTAATGAAGGAGGTACCATCTCTAGTGCTCCAAAAGGGCTAAAACTTTGTGGAGAGCTTTAATATAACCAATAAGGTGGGGAAACCCCTAAAAAATGGGAATTTAGAGGCTAATACGATCAGCTTATCGCGTGAGATTTGCAACACAACTTGTATTTTTGTGAAAGATTTCGGGATAATGAAGGAAGTGTCATCTCTAATGCTCCAAAAGGGCTGAAACTTTGTGGATAGCTTTAATATAACCAATAAGGTGGGGAAACATTAAAAATTGGGAATTTGGAGGCTAATACGATCAGCTTGCCGCGTGAGATTTGCAACACGACTTGTATTTTTGTGGGAGATTTCGGGTTAATGAAGGAAATGACATCTCTAATGCTCCAAAAGGACTGAGACTGTGTGGGTAGCTTTAAAATTACCAATATGGTGGGGAAACGCTAAAAAATGGGAATTCGGAGGCTAATACGATCATCTTACCGCGTGAGATTTCCAACAAGGCTTGTATTTTTGTGGGAGATTTCGGGTTAATGAAGGAAGTGCCATCTCTAGTGCTCCAAAAGGGCTGAAACTCTGTGGGTAGCTTTAATATAACCAATAAGGTGGGAAAACGCTAAAAAATTAGAATTTGAAGGCTAATACGATCAGCTGACCGCGTGAGATTTGTAAAACGGCTTGTATTTTTGTGGGAGATTTCGGGTTAATGAAGTAAGTGCCATCTCTAGTTCTCCAAATGAGCTGAAACTTTGTGGGGAGATTTAATATAACAGATAAGATGGGGAAACGCTAAAAAATGGGAATTTTGAGGCTAATACGATCAGCTTACCGGGTGAGATTTGCAACACGGCTTGTATTTTTGTGGGAGATTTCGGGTTAATGAAGGAAGTCCTATCTCTAGTGCTCCAAATGGGCTGAAACTTTGTGGATAGCTTTGATATAACAAATAAGGTGGGGAAACGCTAAAATATGGGAATTCAGAGGCTAATACCATCAGCTTACTGCGTGAGATTTGCAGCACGACTTGTATTTTTGTGGGAGATTTCGGGTTAATGAAGGAAGTGCCATCTCTCGTGCTCCAAAATGGCTGAAACTTTTTGGGTAGCTATAATATAACCAATAAGGTTGGGAAACGCTAAAAAATGGGAATTTGGAGGCTATTACGATCAGCTTACCGCGTGAGATTTGCAACACGGCTTGTATTTTTGTGAGAGATTTCGGGTTAATGAAGGAAGTGCCGAAACTTTGTGGCTAGCTTTAATATAACCAATAAGGTGGAGAAACGCTAAAAAATGGGAATTTGGAGGCTAATACGATCAGCTTACCGCGTGAGTTTTTCAAAACTGCTTGTATTTTTGTGGGAGATTTCGGATTAATTAAGGAAGTGCCATATCTAGTGCTTCAGAAGAGCTGAAACTTATTGGGGAGCTTTAATATAACCAATAAGGTGAGGAAACGCTAAAAAATGAGAATTTGGAGGCTAATACGATCAGCTTATCGCGTGAGATTTGCAACACGGCTTGTATTTTTGTGAGAGATTTCGGGTTAATGAAGGAAGTGTCGTCTCTAGTGTTCCAAAAGGGCTGAAATTTTGTGGGTAGCTTTAATATAACCAACAATGTGGGGAAACGCTAAAAAATGGGAATTTAGAGGCTATTACGAACAGCTTACCGGGTGAGATTTGCAACACGGCTTGTATTTTTGTGAGAGATTTCGGGTTAATAAAGGAAGTGTCGTCTCTACTGCTCCATAAGGGCTGAAACTTTGTGGGTAGCTTTAATATTACCAATAAGGTAGAGAAACGCTAAAAAATGGGAATTTGGAGGCTAATACGATCAGCTTACCGCGTGAGTTTTGCAAATTGGCTTGTATTTTTGTGAGAGATTTCGGGTTAATGAAGGAAGTGTCGTCTCTAGTGCACCAAAAGGGCTGAAACTTTGTGGGAAGCTTTAATATAACCAATAAGGTGGGGAAACGCTAAAAAATTGGAATTTGGAGGCTAATACGATCAGCTTACCGCGTGAGATTTGCAACACGGCTTGTATTTTTGTGGGAGATTTCGAGTTATTGATCGAAGTGCCATCTCTAGTGCTCCAAAAGGGCTGAAACTTTGTGGATAGCTTTAATATAACAAATAAGGGGGGGGAAATGCTAATAAATGGGAATTTGGAGGCTAATACGATCAGCTTACCGCGTGAGATTTGCAACACGGCTTGTATTTTTGTGAGAGATTTAGGGTTAATGAAAGAAGTGTCATCTCTAGCGCTCCAAAAGGGCTGAAACTTTGTGGTTAGTTTTAATATAACAAATAAGGTGGGGAAACGCTGAAAAATGGGAATTTAGAGGCTAATACGATCAGCTTACCGCGTGAGATTTGCAACACGGCTTGTATTTTTGTGGGAGATTTCGGGTTAATGAAGGAAGTCCTATCTCTAGTGCTCCAAAAGGGCTGAAACTTTGTGGATAGCTTTGATATAACAAATAAGGTGGGGAAACGCTAAAAAATGGGAATTAAGAGGCAAATACCATCAGCTTACTGCGTGAGATTTGCAGCACGAC
The DNA here is from genome assembly GCA_963922045.1 of Persicaria maculosa. NCBI lineage: Eukaryota > Viridiplantae > Streptophyta > Magnoliopsida > Caryophyllales > Polygonaceae > Persicaria > Persicaria maculosa. The sequence continues at coordinate 80,434,716 of OY998255.1, read as the reverse complement.
TTGTATTTTTGTGGGAGATTTCGGGTTAATGAAGGAAGTGCCATCTCTCGTGCTCTAAAATGGCTGAAACTTTTTGCGTAGCTATAATATAACCAATAATGTTGGGAAACGCTAAAAAATGGGAATTTGGAGGCTATTACGATCAGCTTACCGCGTGAGATTTGCAACACGGCTTGTATTTTTGTGGGAGATTTCGGGTTAATGAAGGAGGTACCATCTCTAGTGCTCCAAAAGGGCTGAAACTTTGTGTGTAGCTTTAATATAACCAATAAGGTGGGGAACCGCTAAAAATTTGGAATTTGAAGGCTAATACGATCAGCTTACCACGTGAGATTTGCAACACGGCTTGTATTTTTATGGGAGATTTCGGGTTAATGAAGGAGGTACCATCTCTAGTGCTCCAAAAGGGCTGAAACTTTGTGGGTAGCTTTAATATGACTAATAAGGTGGGGAAACTCTAAAAAATGGGAATTTGGAGGCTAATAAGATCAGCTTACCGCGTGAGATTTGCAAAACGGCTTGTATTTCTATGGGAGATTTCGGGTTAATGAAGGAGGTACCATCTCTAGTGCTCCAAAAGGGCTAGAACTTTGTGGGTAGCTTTAATATAACCAATAAGGTGGGGAAATTCTAAAAAATCGGAATTTGGAGGCTAATACGATCAGCTTACTGCGTGAGATTTCCAGCCCGGCTTGTATATTTTTGTGAGATTTCGGGTTAATGAAGGAAGTGTCATCTCTAGTGCTCCAAAATGGCTGAAACTTTGTGGGTAGCTTTAATACAACTAACAAGGTGGGGAAACGCTAAAAAATTGGAATTTGGAGGCTAATAAGATCAGCTTACCGCGTGAGATTTGCAAAACGGCTTGTATTTCTATGGGAGATTTCGGGTTAATGAAGGAGGTACCATCTCTAGTGCTCCAAAAGGGCTAAAACTTTGTGGAGAGCTTTAATATAACCAATAAGGTGGGGAAACCCCTAAAAAATGGGAATTTAGAGGCTAATACGATCAGCTTATCGCGTGAGATTTGCAACACAACTTGTATTTTTGTGAAAGATTTCGGGTTAATGAAGGAAGTCCTATCTCTAGTGCTCCAAAAGGGCTGAAACTTTGTGGATAGCTTTGATATAACAAATAAGGTGGGGAAACGCTAAAAAATGGGAATTCAGAGGCAAATACCATCAGCTTACTGCGTGAGATTTGCAGCACGACTTGTATTTTTGTGGGAGATTTCGGGTTAATGAAGGAAGTGCCATCTCTCGTGCTCTAAAATGGCTGAAACTTTTTGCGTAGCTATAATATAACCAATAATGTTGGGAAACGCTAAAAAATGGGAATTTGGAGGCTATTACGATCAGCTTACCGCGTGAGATTTGCAACACGGCTTGTATTTTTGTGGGAGATTTCGGGTTAATGAAGGAGGTACCATCTCTAGTGCTCCAAAAGGGCTGAAACTTTGTGTGTAGCTTTAATATAACCAATAAGGTGGGGAACCGCTAAAAATTTGGAATTTGAAGGCTAATACGATCAGCTTACCACGTGAGATTTGCAACACGGCTTGTATTTCTATGGGAGATTTCGGGTTAATGAAGGAGGTACCATCTCTAGTGCTCCAAAAGGGCTGAAACTTTGTGGGTAGCTTTAATATGACTAATAAGGTGGGGAAACTCTAAAAAATGGGAATTTGGAGGCTAATAAGATCAGCTTACCGCGTGAGATTTGCAAAACGGCTTGTATTTCTATGGGAGATTTCGGGTTAATGAAGGAGGTACCATCTCTAGTGCTCCAAAAGGGCTAGAACTTTGTGGGTAGCTTTAATATAACCAATAAGGTGGGGAAATTCTAAAAAATCGGAATTTGGAGGCTAATACGATCAGCTTACTGCGTGAGATTTCCAGCCCGGCTTGTATATTTTTGTGAGATTTCGGGTTAATGAAGGAAGTGTCATCTCTAGTGCTCCAAAATGGCTGAAACTTTGTGGGTAGCTTTAATACAACTAACAAGGTGGGGAAACGCTAAAAAATTGGAATTTGGAGGCTAATAAGATCAGCTTACCGCGTGAGATTTGCAAAACGGCTTGTATTTCTATGGGAGATTTCGGGTTAATGAAGGAGGTACCATCTCTAGTGCTCCAAAAGGGCTAAAACTTTGTGGAGAGCTTTAATATAACCAATAAGGTGGGGAAACCCCTAAAAAATGGGAATTTAGAGGCTAATACGATCAGCTTATCGCGTGAGATTTGCAACACAACTTGTATTTTTGTGAAAGATTTCGGGATAATGAAGGAAGTGTCATCTCTAATGCTCCAAAAGGGCTGAAACTTTGTGGATAGCTTTAATATAACCAATAAGGTGGGGAAACATTAAAAATTGGGAATTTGGAGGCTAATACGATCAGCTTGCCGCGTGAGATTTGCAACACGACTTGTATTTTTGTGGGAGATTTCGGGTTAATGAAGGAAATGACATCTCTAATGCTCCAAAAGGACTGAGACTGTGTGGGTAGCTTTAAAATTACCAATATGGTGGGGAAACGCTAAAAAATGGGAATTCGGAGGCTAATACGATCATCTTACCGCGTGAGATTTCCAACAAGGCTTGTATTTTTGTGGGAGATTTCGGGTTAATGAAGGAAGTGCCATCTCTAGTGCTCCAAAAGGGCTGAAACTCTGTGGGTAGCTTTAATATAACCAATAAGGTGGGAAAACGCTAAAAAATTAGAATTTGAAGGCTAATACGATCAGCTGACCGCGTGAGATTTGTAAAACGGCTTGTATTTTTGTGGGAGATTTCGGGTTAATGAAGTAAGTGCCATCTCTAGTTCTCCAAATGAGCTGAAACTTTGTGGGGAGATTTAATATAACAGATAAGATGGGGAAACGCTAAAAAATGGGAATTTTGAGGCTAATACGATCAGCTTACCGGGTGAGATTTGCAACACGGCTTGTATTTTTGTGGGAGATTTCGGGTTAATGAAGGAAGTCCTATATCTAGTGCTCCAAATGGGCTGAAACTTTGTGGATAGCTTTGATATAACAAATAAGGTGGGGAAACGCTAAAATATGGGAATTCAGAGGCTAATACCATCAGCTTACTGCGTGAGATTTGCAGCACGACTTGTATTTTTGTGGGAGATTTCGGGTTAATGAAGGAAGTGCCATCTCTCGTGCTCCAAAATGGCTGAAACTTTTTGGGTAGCTATAATATAACCAATAAGGTTGGGAAACGCTAAAAAATGGGAATTTGGAGGCTATTACGATCAGCTTACCGCGTGAGATTTGCAACACGGCTTGTATTTTTGTGAGAGATTTCGGGTTAATGAAGGAAGTGCCGAAACTTTGTGGCTAGCTTTAATATAACCAATAAGGTGGAGAAACGCTAAAAAATGGGAATTTGGAGGCTAATACGATCAGCTTACCGCGTGAGTTTTTCAAAACTGCTTGTATTTTTGTGGGAGATTTCGGATTAATTAAGGAAGTGCCATATCTAGTGCTTCAGAAGAGCTGAAACTTATTGGGGAGCTTTAATATAACCAATAAGGTGAGGAAACGCTAAAAAATGAGAATTTGGAGGCTAATACGATCAGCTTATCGCGTGAGATTTGCAACACGGCTTGTATTTTTGTGAGAGATTTCGGGTTAATGAAGGAAGTGTCGTCTCTAGTGTTCCAAAAGGGCTGAAATTTTGTGGGTAGCTTTAATATAACCAACAACGTGGGGAAACGCTAAAAAATGGGAATTTAGAGGCTATTACGAATAGCTTACCGGGTGAGATTTGCAACACGGCTTGTATTTTTGTGAGAGATTTCGGGTTAATAAAGGAAGTGCCGTCTCTACTGCTCCATAAGGGCTGAAACTTTGTGGGTAGCTTTAATATTACCAATAAGGTAGAGAAACGCTAAAAAATGGGAATTTGGAGGCTAATACGATCAGCTTACCGCGTGAGTTTTGCAAATTGGCTTGTATTTTTGTGGGAGATTTCGGGTTAATGAAGTAAGTGCCATCTCTAGTTCTCCAAATGAGCTGAAACTTTGTGGGGAGATTTAATATAACCAATAAGATGGGGAAACGCTAAAAAATGGGAATTTTGAGGCTAATACGATCAGCTTACCGGGTGAGATTTGCAACACGGCTTGTATTTTTGTGGGAGATTTCGGGTTAATGAAGGAAGTCCTATCTCTAGTGCTCCAAAAGGGCTGAAACTTTGTGGATAGCTTTGATATAACAAATAAGGTGGGGAAACGCTAAAAAATGGGAATTCAGAGGCTAATACCATCAGCTTACTGCGTGAGATTTGCAGCACGACTTGTATTTTTGTGGGAGATTTCGGGTTAATGAAGGAAGTGCCATCTCTCGTGCTCCAAAATGGCTGAAACTTTTTGGGTAGCTATAATATAACCAATAAGGTTGGGAAACGCTAAAAAATGGGAATTTGGAGGCTATTACGATCAGCTTACCGCGTGAGATTTGCAACACGGCTTGTATTTTTGTGAGAGATTTCGGGTTAATGAAGGAAGTGCCGAAACTTTGTGGCTAGCTTTAATATAACCAATAAGGTGGAGAAACGCTAAAAAATGGGAATTTGGAGGCTAATACGATCAGCTTACCGCGTGAGTTTTTCAAAACTGCTTGTATTTTTGTGGGAGATTTTGGATTAATTAAGGAAGTGCCATATCTAGTGCTTCAGAAGAGCTGAAACTTTGTGGGTAGCTTTAATATAACCAATAAGGTGAGGAAACGCTAAAAAATGAGAATTTGGAGGCTAATACGATCAGCTTATCGCATGAGATTTGCAACACGGCTTGTATTTTTGTGAGAGATTTCGGGTTAATGAAGGAAGTGTCGTCTCTAGTGCTCCAAAAGGGCTGAAATTTTGTGGGTAGCTTTAATATAACCAACAACGTGGGGAAACGCTAAAAAATGGGAATTTAGAGGCTATTACGAATAGCTTACCGGGTGAGATTTGCAACACGGCTTGTATTTTTGTGAGAGATTTCGGGTTAATAAAGGAAGTGCCGTCTCTACTGCTCCATAAGGGCTGAAACTTTGTGGGTAGCTTTAATATTACCAATAAGGTAGAGAAACGCTAAAAAATGGGAATTTGGAGGCTAATACGATCAGCTTACCGCGTGAGTTTTGCAAATTGGCTTGTATTTTTGTGAAAGATTTCGGGTTAATGAAGGAAGTGCGGTCTCTAGTGCTCCAAAAGGGCTGAAACTTTGTGGGAAGCTTTAATATAACCAATAAGGTGGGGAAACGCTAAAAAATTGGAATTTGGAGGCTAATACGATCAGCTTACCGCGTGAGATTTGCAACACGACTTGTATTTTTGTGGGAGATTTCGGGTTAATGAAGGAAGTCCTATCTCTAGTGCTCCAAAAGGGCTGAAACTTTGTGGGTAGCTTTAATATAACCAATAAGGTGGGGAAACGTTAAAAAATGGGAATTTGGAGGCTAATACGATCACCTTATCGCGTGAGATTTGCAACACGGCTTGTATTTTTGTGAGAGATTTCGGGTTAAAGAAGGAAGTGTCGTCTCTCGTGCTCCAAAAGGGCTGAAATTTTGTGGGTAGCTTTAATATAACCAATAAGGTGGGGAAACGCTAAAAATTTGGAATTTGGAGGCTAATACGATCAGCTTACTGCGTGGGATTTGCAGCACGGACTGTATTTTTTTGTGAGATTTCGGGTTAATGAATGAAGTGTCATCTCTAGTGCTCCAAAATGGTTGAAACTTTGTGGGTAGCTTTAATATAACTAACAAGGTGGGGAAACGCTAAAAAATGGGAATTCGGAGGCTATTACGATCAGCTTACCGCGTGAGATTTGCAACACGGCTTGAATTTTTGTGAGAGATTTCGGGTGTATGAAGGAAGTGTCGTCTCTAGTGCTCCATAAGTGCTGAAACTTTGTGGGTAGCTTTAATATAACCAATAAGGTAGAGAAACGCTAAAAATGGGAATTTGGAGGCTAATACGATCAGCCTACCGGGTGAGTTTTGCAAAACGGCCTGTATTTTTGTGGGAGATTTCGGGTTAATAAAGGAAGTTCCATCTCTAGTTCTTCAAAAGAGCTGAAACTTTGTGGGGAGCTTTAATATAACCAATAAGGTGGGGAAACGCTAAAAAATGGGAATTTGGAGGCTAATATGATCAGCTTATCGAGTTAGATTTGCATCACGGCTTGTATTTTTGTGAGAGATTTCGGGTTAATGAAGGAAGTGCCGTCTCTAGTGCTCCAAAAGGGCTGAAGCTTTGTGGGTAGCTTTAATATAACCAATAAGGTGGGGAAACGCTAAAAAATCGGAATTTGGAGGCTAATATGATCAGCTTACCGCGTGAGATTTGCAACACGACTTGTATTTTTGTGGGAGATTTCGGGTTAATGAAGGACGTCCTATCTCTAGTGCTCCAAAAGGGCTTAAACTTTGTGGGTAGCTTTAATATAACCAATTAGGCGGGGAAACGCTGAAAAAATGGGAATTTGGAGACTAATACGATCAGCTTACCGCGTGAGATTTGCAACACGTCTTGTATTTTTGTGAGAGATTTCGGGTTAATGAAGGAAGTGTCGTCTCTAGTGCTCCATAAGGGCTGAAACTTTGTAAGTAGCTTTAATATAACCAATAAGGAGGAGAAACACTAAAAAAATGGAAATTTGAAGGCTAATACGATCAGCTTACCGCGTGAGTTTTGCAAAACGGCTTGTATTTTTGTGGGAGATTTCGGGTTAATGAAGGAAGTGTCATCTCTAGTGCTCCAAAAGAGCTGAAACTTTGTGGAGAGCTTTAATATAACCAATAAGGTGGGGAAACCCCTAAAAATGGGAATTTAGAGGCTAATACGATCAGCTTATCGCGTGAGATTTGCAACACAACTTGTATTTTTGTGAAAGATTTCGGGTTAATGAAGGAAGTGTCATCTCTAGTGCTCCAAAAAGGTGGGGAAACATTAAAAATTGGGAATTTGGAGGCTAATACGATCAGCTTGCCGCGTGAGATTTGCAACACGACTTGTATTTTTGTGGGAGATTTCGGGTTAATGAATTAAGTGACATCTCTAATGCTCCAAAAGGACTGAGACTGTGTGGGTAGCTTTAAAATTACCAATATGGTGGGGAAACACTAAAAAATGGGAATTCGGAGGCTAATACGATCATCTTACCGCGTGAGATTTCCAACAAGGCTTGTATTTTTGTGGGAGATTTCGGGTTAATGAAGGAAGTGCCATCTCTAGTGCTCCAAAAGGGCTGAAACTCTGTGAGTAGCTTTAATATAACCAATAAGGTGGGAAAACGCTAAAAAATTAGAATTTGGAGGCTAATACGATCAGCTTACCGCGTGAGATTTGCAAAACGGCTTGTATTTTTGTGGGAGATTTCTGGTTAATGAAGTAAGTGCCATCTCTAGTTCTCCAAATGAGCTGAAACTTTGTGGGGAGCTTTAATATAACCAATAAGATGGGGAAACGCTAAAAAATGGGAATTTTGAGGCTAATACGATCAGCTTACCGGGTGAGATTTGCAACACGGCTTGTATTTTTGTGGGAGATTTCGGGTTAATGAAGGAAGTCCTATCTCTAGTGCTCCAAAAGGGCTGAAACTTTGTGGATAGCTTTGATATAAAAATAAGGTGGGGAAACGCTAAAAAATGGGAATTCAGAGGCTAATACCATCAGCTTACTGCGTGAGATTTGCAGCACGACTTGTATTTTTGTGGGAGATTTCGGGTTAATGAAGGAAGTGCCATCTCTCGTGCTCCAAAATGGCTGAAACTTTTTGGGTAGCTATAATATAACCAATAAGGTTGGGAAACGCTAAAAAATGGGAATTTGGAGGCTATTACGATCAGCTTACCGCGTGAGATTTGCAACACGGCTTGTATTTTTGTGAGAGATTTCGGGTTAATGAAGGAAGTGCCGAAACTTTGTGGCTAGCTTTAATATAACCAATAAGGTGGAGAAACGCTAAAAAATGGGAATTTGGAGGCTAATACGATCAGCTTACCGCGTGAGTTTTTCAAAACTGCTTGTATTTTTGTGGGAGATTTTGGATTAATTAAGGAAGTGCCATATCTAGTGCTTCAGAAGAGTTGAAACTTTGTGGGGAGCTTTAATATAACCAATAAGGTGAGGAAACGCTAAAAAATGAGAATTTGGAGGCTAATACGATCAGCTTATCGCGTGAGATTTGCAACACGGCTTGTATTTTTGTGAGAGATTTCGGGTTAATGAAGGAAGTGTCGTCTCTAGTGCTCCGAAAGGGCTGAAATTTTGTGGGTAGCTTTAATATAACCAACAACGTGGGGAAACGCTAAAAAATGGGAATTTAGAGGCTATTACGAATAGCTTACCGGGTGAGATTTGCAACACGGCTTGTATTTTTGTGAGAGATTTCGGGTTAATAAAGGAAGTGCCGTCTCTACTGCTCCATAAGGGCTGAAACTTTGTGGGTAGCTTTAATATTACCAATAAGGTAGAGAAACGCTAAAAAATTGGAATTTGGAGGCTAATACGATCAGCTTACCGCGTGAGTTTTGCAAATTGGCTTGTATTTTTGTGAGAGATTTCGGGTTAATGAAGGAAGTGCGGTCTCTAGTGCTCCAAAAGGGCTGAAACTTTGTGGGAAGCTTTAATATAACCAATAAGGTGGGGAAACGCTAAAAAATTGGAATTTGGAGGCTAATACGATCAGCTTACCGCGTGAGATTTGCAACACGACTTGTATTTTTGTGGGAGATTTCGGGTTAATGAAGGAAGTCCTATCTCTAGTGCTCCAAAAGGGCTGAAACTTTGTGGGTAGCTTTAATATAACCAATAAGGTGGGGAAACGTTAAAAAATGGGAATTTGGAGGCTAATACGATCACCTTATCGCGTGAGATTTGCAACACGGCTTGTATTTTTGTGAGAGATTTCGGGTTAAAGAAGGAAGTGTCGTCTCTCGTGCTCCAAAAGGGCTGAAATTTTGTGGGTAGCTTTAATATAACCAATAAGGTGGGGAAACGCTAAAAAGTTGGAATTTGGAGGCTAATACGATCAGCTTACTGCGTGGGATTTCCAGCACGGCTTGTATATTTTTGTGAGATTTCGGGTTAATGAATGAAGTGTCATCTCTAGTGCTCCAAAATGGTTGAAACTTTGTGGGTAGCTTTAATATAACTAACAAGGTGGGGAAACGCTAAAAAATGGGAATTCGGAGGCTATTACGATCAGCTTACCGCGTGAGATTTGCAACCCGGCTTGAATTTTTGTGAGAGATTTCGGGTGTATGAAGGAAGTGTCGTCTCTAGTGCTCCATAAGTGCTGAAACTTTGTGGGTAGCTTTAATATAACCAATAAGGTAGAGAAACGCTAAAAATGGGAATTTGGAGGCTAATACGATCAGCCTACCGGGTGAGTTTTGCAAAACGGCTTGTATTTTTGTGGGAGATTTCGGGTTAATAAAGGAAGTTCCATCTCTAGTTCTTCAAAAGAGCTGAAACTTTGTGGGGAGCTTTAATATAACCAATAAGGTGGGGAAACGCTAAAAAATGGGAATTTGGAGGCTAATACGATCAGCTTATCGAGTTAGATTTGCATCACGGCTTGTATTTTTGTGAGAGATTTCGGGTTAATGAAGGAAGTGCCGTCTCTAGTGCTCCAAAAGGGCTGAAGCTTTGTGGGTAGCTTTAATATAACCAATAAGGTGGGGAAACGCTAAAAAATCGGAATTTGGAGGCTAATATGATCAGCTTACCGCGTGAGATTTGCAACACGACTTGTATTTTTGTGGGAGATTTCGGGTTAATGAAGGACGTCCTATCTCTAGTGCTCCAAAAGGGCTTAAACTTTGTGGGTAGCTTTAATATAACCAATTAGGCGGGGAAACGCTGAAAAAATGGGAATTTGGAGACTAATACGATCAGCTTACCGCGTGAGATTTGCAACACGTCTTGTATTTTTGTGAGAGATTTCGGGTTAATGAAGGAAGTGTCGTCTCTAGTGCTCCATAAGGGCTGAAACTTTGTAAGTAGCTTTAATATAACCAATAAGGAGGAGAAACACTAAAAAAATGGAAATTTGAAGGCTAATACGATCAGCTTACCGCGTGAGTTTTGCAAAACGGCTTGTATTTTTGTGGGAGATTTCGGGTTAATGAAGGAAGTGTCATCTCTAGTGCTCCAAAAGAGCTGAAACTTTGTGGAGAGCTTTAATATAACCAATAAGATGGGGAAACCCCTAAAAATTGGAATTTAGAGGCTAATACGATCAGCTTATCGCGTGAGATTTGCAACACAACTTGTATTTTTGTGAAAGATTTCGGGTTAATGAAGGAAGTGTCATCTCTAGTGCTCCAAAAAGGTGGGGAAACATTAAAAATTGGGAATTTGGAGGCTAATACGATCAGCTTGCCGCGTGAGATTTGCAACACGACTTGTATTTTTGTGGGAGATTTCGGGTTAATGAATTAAGTGACATCTCTAATGCTCCAAAAGGACTGAGACTGTGTGGGTAGCTTTAAAATTACCAATATGGTGGGGAAACACTAAAAAATGGGAATTCGGAGGCTAATACGATCATCTTACCGCGTGAGATTTCCAACAAGGCTTGTATTTTGTGGGAGATTTCGGGTTAATGAAGGAAGTGCCATCTCTAGTGCTCCAAAAGGGCTGAAACTCTGTGAGTAGCTTTAATATAACCAATAAGGTGGGAAAACGCTAAAAAATTAGAATTTGGAGGCTAATACGATCAGCTTACCGCGTGAGATTTGCAAAACGGCTTGTATTTTTGTGGGAGATTTCGGGTTAATGAAGTAAGTGCCATCTCTAGTTCTCCAAATGAGCTGAAACTTTGTGGGGAGCTTTAATATAACCAATAAGATGGGGAAACGCTAAAAAATGGGAATTTTGAGGCTAATACGATCAGCTTACCGGGTGAGATTTGCAACACGGCTTGTATTTTTGTGGGAGATTTCGGGTTAATGAAGGAAGTCCTATCTCTAGTGCTCCAAAAGGGCTGAAACTTTGTGGATAGCTTTGATATAAAAATAAGGTGGGGAAACGCTAAAAAATGGGAATTCAGAGGCTAATACCATCAGCTTACTGCGTGAGATTTGCAGCACGACTTGTATTTTTGAGGGAGATTTCGGGTTAATGAAGGAAGTGCCATCTCTCGTGCTCCAAAATGGCTGAAACTTTTTGGGTAGCTATAATATAACCAATAAGGTGGGGAAACGCTAAAAAATGGGAATTCGGAGGCTATTACGATCAGCTTACCGCGTGAGATTTGCAACACGGCTTGTATTTTTGTGAGAGATTTCGGGTTAATGAAGGAAGTGCCGAAACATTGTGGCTAGCTTTAATATAACCAATAAGGTGGAGAAACGCTAAAAAATGGGAATTTGGAGGCTAATACGATCAGCTTACCGCGTGAGTTTTTCAAAACTGCTTGTATTTTTGTGGGAGATTTCGGATTAATTAAGGAAGTGCCATCTCTAGTGCTTCAGAAGAGCTGAAACTTTGTGGGGAGCTTTAATATAACCAATAAGGTGAGGAAACGCTAAAAAATAAGAATTTGGAGGCTAATACGATCAGCTTATCGCGTGAGATTTGCAACACGGCTTGTATTTTTGTGAGAGATTTCGGGTTAATGAAGGAAGTGTCGTCTCTAGTGCTCCAAAAGGGCTGAAATTTTGTGGGTAGCTTTAATATAACCAACAACGTGGGGAAACGCTAAAAAATGGGAATTTAGAGGCTATTACGAACAGCTTACCGGGTGAGATTTGCAACACGGCTTGTATTTTTGTGAGAGATTTCGGGTTAATAAAGGAAGTGCCGTCTCTACTGCTCCATAAGGGCTGAAACTTTGTGGGTAGCTTTAATATAACCAATAAGGTAGTGAAACGCTAAAAAATGGGAATTTGGAGGCTAATACGATCAGATTACCACGTGAGTTTTGCAAATTGGCTTGTATTTTTGTGAGAGATTTCGGGTTAATGAAGGAAGTGCCGTCTCTAGTGCTCCAAAAGGGCTTAAACTTTGTGGGAAGCTTTAATATAACCAATAAGGTGGGGAAACGCTAAAAAATTGGAATTTGGAGGCTAATAGGATTTGCTTACCGCGTGAGATTTGAAACACGACTTGTATTTTTGTGGGAGATTTCGGGTTAATGAAGGAAGTCCTATCTCTAGTGCTCCAAAAGGGCTGAAACTTTGTGGGTAGCTTTAATATAACCAATAAGGTGGGGAAACGTTAAAAAAGGGGAATTTGGAGGCTAATACGATCACCTTATCGCGTGAGATTTGCAACACGGCTTGTATTTTGGTGAGAGATTTCGGGTTAAAGAAGGAAGTGTCGTCTCTCGTGCTCCAAAAGGGATGAAATTTTATGGGTAGCTTTAATATAACCAATAAGGTGGGGAAACGCTAAAAAATTGGAATTTGGAGGCTAATACTATCAGCTTACTGCGTGGGATTTCCAGCACGGCTTGTATATTTTTGTGAGATTTCGGGTTAATGAATGAAGTGTCATCTCTAGTGCTCCAAAATGGCTGAAACTTTGTGGGTAGCTTTAATATAACTAACAAGGTGGGGAAACGCTAAAAAATGGGAATTCGGAGGCTATTACGATCAGCTTACCACGTGAGATTTGCAACACGGCTTGAATTTTTGTGAGAGATTTCGGGTGTATGAAGGAAGTGTCGTCTCTAGTGCTCCATAAGGGCTGAAACTTTGTGGGTAGCTTTAATATAACCAATAAGGTAGAGAAACGCTAAAAATGGGAATTTGGAGGCTAATACGATCAGATTACCGCGTGAGTTTTGCAAATTGGCTTGTATTTTTGTGAGAGATTTCGGGTTAATGAAGGAAGTGCCGTCTCTAGTGCTCCAAAAGGGCTGAAACTTTGTGGGAAGCTTTAATATAACCAATAAGGTGGGGAAACGCTAAAAAATTGGAATTTGGAGGCTAATACGATTTGCTTACCGCGTGAGATTTGAAACACGACTTGTATTTTTGTGGGAGATTTCGGGTTAATGAAGGAAGTCCTATCTCTAGTGCTCCAAAAGGGCTGAAACTTTGTGGGTAGCTTTAATATAACCAATAAGGTGGGGAAACGTTAAAAAAGGGGAATTTGGAGGCTAATACGATCACCTTATCGCGTGAGATTTGCAACACGGCTTGTATTTTGGTGAGAGATTTCGGGTTAAAGAAGGAAGTGTCGTCTCTCGTGCTCCAAAAGGGCTGAAATTTTATGGGTAGCTTTAATATAACCAATAAGGTGGGGAAACGCTAAAAAATTGGAATTTGGAGGCTAATACTATCAGCTTACTGCGTGGGATTTCCAGCACGGCTTGTATATTTTTGTGAGATTTCGGGTTAATGAATGAAGTGTCATCTCTAGTGCTCCAAAATGGCTGAAACTTTGTGGGTAGCTTTAATATAACTAACAAGGTGGGGAAACGCTAAAAAATGGGAATTCGGAGGCTATTACGATCAGCTTACCACGTGAGATTTGCAACACGGCTTGTATATTTTTGTGAGAGATTTCGGGTGTATGAAGGAAGTGTCGTCTCTAGTGCTCCATAAGGGCTGAAACTTTGTGGCTAGCTTTAATATAACCAATAAGGTGGAGAAACGCTAAAAAATGGGAATTTGGAGGCTAATACGATCAGCTTACCGCGTGAGTTTTTCAAAACTGCTTGTATTTTTGTGGGAGATTTCGGATTAATTAAGGAAGTGCCATATCTAGTGCTTCAGAAGAGCTGAAAATTTGTGGGGAGCTTTAATATAACCAATAAGGTGAGGAAACGCTAAAAAATGAGAATTTGGAGACTAATACGATCAGCTTATCGCGTGAGATTTGCAACACGGCTTGTATTTTTGTGAGAGATTTCGGGTTAATGAAGGAAGTGTCGTATCTAGTGCTCTAAAAGGGCTGAAATTTTGTGGGTAGCTTTAATATAACCAACAACGTGGGGAAACGCTAAAAAATGGGAATTTAGAGGCTATTACGAATAGCTTACCGGGTGAGATTTGCAACACGGCTTGTATTTTTGTGAGAGATTTCGGGTTAATAAAGGAAGTGCCGTCTCTACTGCTCCATAAGGGCTGAAACTTTGTGGGTAGCTTTAATATTACCAATAAGGTAGAGAAACGCTAAAAAATGGGAATTTGGAGGCTAATACGATCAGCTTACCGCGTGAGTTTTGCAAATTGGCTTGTATTTTTGTGAGAGATTTCGGGTTAATGAAGGAAGTGCCGTCTCTAGTGCTCCAAAAGGGCTGAAACTTTGTGGGAAGCTTTAATATAACCAATAAGGTGGGGAAACGCTAAAAAATTGGAATTTGGAGGCTAATACGATCAGCTTACCGCGTGAGATTTGCAACACGACTTGTATTTTTGTGGGAGATTTCGGGTTAATGAAGGAAGTCCTATCTCTAGTGCTCCAAAAGGGCTGAAACTTTGTGGGTAGCTTTAATATAACCAATAAGGTGGGGAAACGTTAAAAATGGGAATTTGGAGGCTAATACGATCACCTTATCGCGTGAGATTTGCAACACGGCTTGTATTTTTGTGAGAGATTTCGGGTTAAAGAAGGAAGTGTCGTCTCTCGTGCTCCAAAAGGGATGAAATTTTATGGGTAGCTTTAATATAACCAATAAGGTGGGGAAACGCTAAAAAATTGGAATTTGGAGGCTAATACTATCAGCTTACTGCGTGGGATTTCCAGCACGGCTTGTATATTTTTGTGAGATTTCGGGTTAATGAATGAAGTGTCATCTCTAGTGCTCCAAAATGGCTGAAACTTTGTGGGTAGCTTTAATATAACTAACAAGGTGGGGAAACGCTAAAAAATGGGAATTCGGAGGCTATTACGATCAGCTTACCACGTGAGATTTGCAACACGGCTTGAATTTTTGTGAGAGATTTCGGGTGTATGAAGGAAGTGTCGTCTCTAGTGCTCCATAAGGGCTGAAACTTTGTGGCTAGCTTTAATATAACCAATAAGGTGGAGAAACGCTAAAAAATGGGAATTTGGAGGCTAATACGATCAGATTACCGCGTGAGTTTTGCAAATTGGCTTGTATTTTTGTGGGAGATTTCGGATTAATTAAGGAAGTGCCATATCTAGTGCTTCAGAAGAGCTGAAACTTTGTGGGGAGCTTTAATATAACCAATAAGGTGGGGAAACGCTAAAAAATTGGAATTTGGAGACTAATACGATCAGCTTATCGCGTGAGATTTGCAACACGGCTTGTATTTTTGTGAGAGATTTCGGGTTAATGAAGGAAGTGTCGTCTCTAGTGCTCCAAAAGGGCTGAAATTTTGTGGGTAGCTTTAATATAACCAACAACGTGGGGAAACGCTAAAAAATGGGAATTTAGAGGCTATTACGAATAGCTTACCGGGTGAGATTTGCAACACGGCTTGTATTTTTGTGAGAGATTTCGGGTTAATAAAGGAAGTGCCGTCTCTACTGCTCCATAAGGGCTGAAACTTTGTGGGTAGCTTTAATATTACCAATAAGGTAGAGAAACGCTAAAAAATGGGAATTTGGAGGCTAATACGATCAGCTTACCGCGTGAGTTTTGCAAATTGGCTTGTATTTTTGTGAGAGATTTCGGGTTAATGAAGGAAGTGCCGTCTCTAGTGCTCCAAAAGGGCTGAAACTTTGTGGGAAGCTTTAATATAACCAATAAGGTGGGGAAACGCTAAAAAATTGGAATTTGGAGGCTAATACGATCAGCTTACCGCGTGAGATTTGCAACACGACTTGTATTTTTGTGGGAGATTTCGGGTTAATGAAGGAAGTCCTATCTCTAGTGCTCCAAAAGGGCTGAAACTTTGTGGGTAGCTTTAATATAACCAATAAGGTGGGGAAACGTTAAAAATGGGAATTTGGAGGCTAATACGATCACCTTATCGCGTGAGATTTGCAACACGGCTTGTATTTTTGTGAGAGATTTCGGGTTAAAGAAGGAAGTGTCGTCTCTCGTGCTCCAAAAGGGATGAAATTTTATGGGTAGCTTTAATATAACCAGGAAGGTGGGGAAACGCTAAAAAATTGGAATTTGGAGGCTAATACTATCAGCTTACTGCGTGGGATTTCCAGCACGGCTTGTATATTTTTGTGAGATTTCGGGTTAATGAATGAAGTGTCATCTCTAGTGCTCCAAAATGGTTGAAACTTTGTGGGTAGCTTTAATATAACTAACAAGGTGGGGAAACGCTAAAAAATGGGAATTCGGAGGCTATTACGATCAGCTTACCACGTGAGATTTGCAACACGGCTTGAATTTTTGTGAGAGATTTCGGGTGTATGAAGGAAGTGTCGTCTCTAGTGCTCCATAAGGGCTGAAACTTTGTGGGTAGCTTTAATATAACCAATAAGGTAGAGAAACGCTAAAAATGGGAATTTGGAGGCTAATACGATCAGATTACCGCGTGAGTTTTGCAAATTGGCTTGTATTTTTGTGAGAGATTTCGGGTTAATGAAGGAAGTGCCGTCTCTAGTGCTCCAAAAGGGCTGAAACTTTGTGGGAAGCTTTAATATAACCAATAAGGTGGGGAAACGCTAAAAAATTGGAATTTGGAGGCTAATACGATTTGCTTACCGCGTGAGATTTGAAACACGACTTGTATTTTTGTGGGAGATTTCGGGTTAATGAAGGAAGTCCTATCTCTAGTGCTCCAAAAGGGCTGAAACTTTGTGGGTAGCTTTAATATAACCAATAAGGTGGGGAAACGTTAAAAAAGGGGAATTTGGAGGCTAATACGATCACCTTATCGCGTGAGATTTGCAACACGGCTTGTATTTTGGTGAGAGATTTCGGGTTAAAGAAGGAAGTGTCGTCTCTCGTGCTCCAAAAGGGCTGATATTTTATGGGTAGCTTTAATATAACCAATAAGGTGGGGAAACGCTAAAAAATTGGAATTTGGAGGCTAATACTATCAGCTTACTGCGTGGGATTTCCAGCACGGCTTGTATATTTTTGTGAGATTTCGGGTTAATGAATGAAGTGTCATCTCTAGTGCTCCAAAATGGCTGAAACTTTGTGGGTAGCTTTAATATAACTAACAAGGTGGGGAAACGCTAAAAAATGGGAATTCGGAGGCTATTACGATCAGCTTACCACGTGAGATTTGCAACACGGCTTGAATTTTTGTGAGAGATTTCGGGTGTATGAAGGAAGTGTCGTCTCTAGTGCTCCATAAGGGCTGAAACTTTGTGGCTAGCTTTAATATAACCAATAAGGTGGAGAAACGCTAAAAAATGGGAATTTGGAGGCTAATACGATCAGCTTACCGCGTGAGTTTTGCAAAACGGCTTGTATTTTTGTGGGAGATTTCGGGTTAATGAAGGAAGTGTCGTCTCTAGTGCTCCATAAGTGCTGAAACTTTGTGGGTAGCTTTAATATAACCAATAAGGTAGAGAAACGCTAAAAATGGGAATTTGGAGGCTAATACGATCAGCCTACCGGGTGAGTTTTGCAAAACGGCTTGTATTTTTGTGGGAGATTTCGGGTTAATAAAGGAAGTTCCATCTCTATTTCTTCAAAAGAGCTGAAACTTTGTGGAGAGCTTTAATATAACCAATAAGGTGGGGAAACGCTAAAAAATGGGAATTTGGAGGCTAATACGATCAGCTTATCGAGTTAGATTTGCATCACGGCTTGTATTTTTGTGAGAGATTTCGGGTTAATGAAGGAAGTGCCGTCTCTAGTGCTCCAAAAGGGCTGAAGCTTTGTGGGTAGCTTTAATATAACCAATAAGGTGGGGAAACGCTAAAAAATCGGAATTTGGAGGCTAATATGATCATCTTACCGCGTGAGATTTGCAACACGACTTGTATTTTTGTGGGAGATTTCGGGTTAATGAAGGACGTCCTATCTCTAGTGCTCCAAAAGGGCTTAAACTTTGTGGGTAGCTTTAATATAACCAATTAGGCGGGGAAACGCTAAAAAAATGGGAATTTGGAGACTAATACGATCAGCTTACCGCGTGAGATTTGCAACACGTCTTGTATTTTTGTGAGAGATTTCGGGTTAATGAAGGAAGTGTCGTCTCTAGTGCTCCATAAGGGCTGAAACTTTGTTGGTAGCTTTAATATAACCAATAAGGAGGAGAAACACTAAAAAAATGGAAATTTGAAGGCTAATACGATCAGCTTACCGCGTGAGTTTTGCAAAACGGCTTGTATTTTTGTGGGAGATTTCGGGTTAATGAAGGAAGTGTCATCTCTAGTGCTCCAAAAGAGCTGAAACTTTGTGGAGAGCTTTAATATAACCAATAAGGTGGGGAAACCCCTAAAAATGGGAATTTAGAGGCTAATACGATCAGCTTATCGCGTGAGATTTGCAACACAACTTGTATTTTTGTGAAAGATTTCGGGTTAATGAAGGAAGTGTCATCTCTAGTGCTCCAAAAAGGTGGGGAAACATTAAAAATTGGGAATTTGAAGGCTAATACGATCAGCTTGCCGCGTGAGATTTGCAACACGACTTGTATTTTTGTGGGAGATTTCGGGTTAATGAATTAAGTGACATCTCTAATGCTCCAAAAGGACTGAGACTGTGTGGGTAGCTTTAAAATTACCAATATGGTGGGAAACACTAAAAAATGGGAATTCGGAGGCTAATACGATCATCTTACCGCGTGAGATTTCCAACAAGGCTTGTATTTTTGTGGGAGATTTCGGGTTAATGAAGGAAGTGCCATCTCTAGTGCTCCAAAAGGGCTGAAACTCTGTGGGTAGCTTTAATATAACCAATAAGGTGGGAAAACGCTAAAAAATTAGAATTTGGAGGCTAATACGATCAGCTTACCGCGTGAGATTTGCAAAACGGCTTGTATTTTTGTGGGATATTTCGGGTTAATGAAGTAAGTGCCATCTCTAGTTCTCCAAATGAGCTGAAACTTTGTGGGGAGCTTTCATATAACCAATAAGATGGGGAAACGCTAAAAAATGGGAATTTTGAGGCTAATACGATCAGCTTACCGGGTGAGATTTGCAACACGGCTTGTATTTTTGTGGGAGATTTCGGGTTAATGAAGGAAGTCCTATCTCTAGTGCTCCAAAAGGGCTGAAACTTTGTGGATAGCTTTGATATAAAAATAAGGTGGGGAAACGCTAAAAAATGGGAATTCAGAGGCTAATACCATCAGCTTACTGCGTGAGATTTGCAGCACGACTTGTATTTTTGTGGGAGATTTCGGGTTAATGAAGGAAGTGCCATCTCTCGTGCTCCAAAATGGCTGAAACTTTTTGGGTAGCTATAATATAACCAATAAGGTGGGGAAACGCTAAAAAATGGGAATTCGGAGGCTATTACGATCAGCTTACCGCGTGAGATTTGCAACACGGCTTGTATTTTTGTGAGAGATTTCGGGTTAATGAAGGAAGTGCCGAAACTTTGTGGCTAGCTTTAATATAACCAATAAGGTGGAGAAACGCTAAAAAATGGGAATTTGGAGGCTAATACGATCAGCTTACCGCGTGAGTTTTTCAAAACTGCTTGTATTTTTGTGGGAGATTTCGGATTAATTAAGGAAGTGCCATCTCTAGTGCTTCAGAAGAGCTGAAACTTTGTGGGGAGCTTTAATATAACCAATAAGGTGATGAAACGCTAAAAAATAAGAATTTGGAGGCTAATACGATCAGCTTATCGCGTGAGATTTGCAACACGGCTTGTATTTTTGTGAGAGATTTCGGGTTAATGAAGGAAGTGTCGTCTCTAGTGCTCCAAAAGGGATGAAATTTTGTGGGTAGCTTTAATATAACCAACAACGTGGGGAAACGCTAAAAAATGGGAATTTAGAGGCTATTACGAACAGCTTACCGGGTGAGATTTGCAACACGGCTTGTATTTTTGTGAGAGATTTCGGGTTAATAAAGGAAGTGCCGTCTCTACTGCTCCATAAGGGCTGAAACTTTGTGGGTAGCTTTAATATAACCAATAAGGTAGTGAAACGCTAAAAAATGGGAATTTGGAGGCTAATACGATCAGATTACCGCGTGTGTTTTGCAAATTGGCTTGTATTTTTGTGAGAGATTTCGGGTTAATGAAGGAAGTGCCGTCTCTAGTGCTCCAAAAGGGCTGAAACTTTGTGGGAAGCTTTAATATAACCAATAAGGTGGGGAAACGCTAAAAAATTGGAATTTGGAGGCTAATACGATTTGCTTACCGCGTGAGATTTGAAACACGACTTGTATTTTTGTGGGAGATTTCGGGTTAATGAAGGAAGTCCTATCTCTAGTGCTCCAAAAGGGCTGAAACTTTGTGGGTAGCTTTAATATAACCAATAAGGTTGGGAAACGTTAAAAAAGGGGAATTTGGAGGCTAATACGATCACCTTATCGCGTGAGATTTGCAACACGGCTTGTATTTTGGTGAGAGATTTCGGGTTAAAGAAGGAAGTGTCGTCTCTCGTGCTCCAAAAGGGCTGAAATTTTATGGGTAGCTTTAATATAACCAATAAGGTGGGGAAACGCTAAAAAATTGGAATTTGGAGGCTAATACTATCAGCTTACTGCGTGGGATTTCCAGCACGGCTTGTATATTTTTGTGAGATTTCGGGTTAATGAATGAAGTGTCATCTCTAGTGCTCCAAAATGGCTGAAACTTTGTGGGTAGCTTTAATATAACTAACAAGGTGGGGAAACGCTAAAAAATGGGAATTCGGAGGCTATTACGATCAGCTTACCACGTGAGATTTGCAACACGGCTTGAATTTTTGTGAGAGATTTCGGGTGTATGAAGGAAGTGTCGTCTCTAGTGCTCCATAAGGGCTGAAACTTTGTGGGTAGCTTTAATATAACCAATAAGGTAGGGAAACGCTAAAAAATGGGAATTTGGAGGCTAATACGATCAGCCTACCGGGTGAGTTTTGCAAAACGGCTTGTATTTTTGTGGGAGATTTCGGGTTAATAAAGGAAGTTCCATCTCTAGTTCTTAAAAGAGCTGAAACTTTGTGGGGAGCTTTAATATAACCAATAAGGTGGGGAAACGCTAAAAAATGGGAATTTGGAGGCTAATACGATCAGCTTATCGAGTTAGATTTGCATCACGGCTTGTATTTTTGTGAGAGATTTCGGGTTAATGAACGAAGTGCCGTCTCTAGTGCTCCAAAAGGGCTGAAGCTTTGTGGGTAGCTTTAATATAACCAATAAGGTGGGGAAACGCTAATAAATCGGAATTTGGAGGCTAATATGATCAGCTTACCGCGTGAGATTTGCAACACGACTTGTATTTTTGTGGGAGATTTCGGGTTAATGAAGGAAGTCCTATCTCTAGTGCTCCAAAAGGGCTTAAACTTTGTGGGTAGCTTTAATATAACCAATTAGGCGGGGAAACGCTAAAAAAATGGGAATTTGGAGACTAATACGATCAGCTTACCGCGTGAGATTTGCAACACGTCTTGTATTTTTGTGAGAGATTTCGGGTTAATGAAGGAAGTGTCATCTCTAGTGCTCCATAAGGGCTGAAACTTTGTTGGTAGCTTTAATATAACCAATAAGGAGGAGAAACACTAAAAAAATTGAAATTTGAAGGCTAATACGATCAGCTTACAGCGTGAGTTTTGCAAAACGGCTTGTATTTTTGTGGGAGATTTCGGGTTAATGAAGGAAGTGTCATCTCTAGTGCTCCAAAAGAGCTGAAACTTTGTGGAGAGCTTTAATATAACCAATAAGGTGGGGAAACCCCTAAAAAATGGGAATTTAGAGGCTAATACGATCAGCTTATCGCGTGAGATTTGCAACACAACTTGTATTTTTGTGAAAGATTTCGGGTTAATGAAGGAAGTGTCATCTCTAGTGCTCCAAAAGGGCTGAAACTTTGTGGATAGCTTTAATATAACCAATAAGGTGGGTAAACATTAAAAATTGGGAATTTGGAGGCTAATACGATCAGCTTGCCGCGTGAGATTTGCAACACGACTTGTATTTTTGTGGGAGATTTCGGGTTAATGAAGGAAGTGACATCTCTAATGCTCCAAAAGGACTGAGACTGTGTGGGTAGCTTTAAAATTACCAATATGGTGGGGAAACGCTAAAAAATGGGAATTCGGAGGCTAATACGATCATCTTACCGCGTGAGATTTCCAACAAGGCTTGTATTTTTGTGGGAGATTTCGGGTTAATGAAGGAAGTGTCATCTCTAGTGCTCCAAAAGGGCTGAAACTCTGTGGGTAGCTTTAATATAACCAATAAGGTGGGAAAACGCTAAAAAATTAGAATTTGGAGGCTAATACGATCAGCTTACCGCGTGAGATTTGCAAAACGGCTTGTATTTTTGTGGGAGATTTCGGGTTAATGAAGTAAGTGTCATCTCTAGTTCTCCAAATGAGCTGAAACTTTGTGGGGAGCTTTAATATAACCAATAAGATGGGGAAACGCTAAAAAATGGGAATTTTGAGGCTAATACGATCAGCTTACCGGGTGAGATTTGCAACACGGCTTGTATTTTTGTGGGAGATTTCCTGTTAATGAAGGAAGTCCTATCTCTAGTGCTCCAAAAGGGCTGAAACTTTGTGGATAGCTTTGATATAACAAATAAGGTGGGGAAACGCTAAAAAATGGGAATTCAGAGGCTAATACCATCAGCTTACTGCGTGAGATTTGCAGCACGGCTTGTATTTTTGTGGGAGATTTCGGGTTAATGAAGGAAGTGCCATCTCTCGTGCTCCAAAATGGCTGAAACTTTTTGGGTAGCTATAATATAACCAATAAGGTGGGGAAACGCTAAAAAATGGGAATTTGGAGGCTATTACGATCAGCTTACCGCGTGAGATTTGCAACACGGCTTGTATTTTTGTGAGAGATTTCGGGTTAATGAAGGAAGTGCCGAAACTTTGTGGCTAGCTTTAATATAACCAATAAGGTGGAGAAACGCTAAAAAATGGGAATTTGGAGGCTAATACGATCAGCTTACCGCGTGAGTTTTTCAAAACTGCTTGTATTTTTGTGGGAGATTTCGGATTAATTAAGGAAGTGCCATCTCTAGTGCTTCAGAAGAGCTGAAACTTTGTGGGGAGCTTTAATATAACCAATAAGGTGAGGAAACGCTAAAAAATGAGAATTTGGAGGCTAATACGATCAGCTTATCGCGTGAGATTTGCAACACGGCTTGTATTTTTGTGAGAGATTTCGGGTTAATGAAGGAAGTGCCGTCTCTAGTGCTCCAAAAGGGCTGAAACTTTGTGGGAAGCTTTAATATAACCAATAAGGTGGGGAAACGCTAAAAAATTGAAATTTGGGGGCTAATACGATCAGCTTACCGCGTGAGATTTGCAACACGACTTGTATTTTTGTGGGAGATTTCGGGTTAATGAAGGAAGTCCTATCTCTAGTGCTCCAAAAGGGCTGAAACTTTGTGGGTAGCTTTAATATAACCAATAAGGTGGGGAAACATTAAAAAATGGGAATTTGGAGGCTAAGACGATCACCTTATCGCGTGAGATTTGCAACACGGCTTGTATTTTTGTGAGAGATTTCGGGTTAAAGAAGGAAGTGTCGTCTCTCGTGCTCCAAAAGGGCTGAAATGTTGTGGGTAGCTTTAATATAACCAATAAGGTGGGGAAACGCTAAAAATTTAGAATTTGGAGGCTAATACGATCAGCTTACTGCGCGGGATTTCCAGCACGGCTTGTATATTTTTGTGAGATTTCGGGTTAATGAATGAAGTTTCATCTCTAGTGCTCCAAAATGGCTGAAACTTTGTGGGTAGCTTTAATATAACTAACAAGGTGGGGAAACGCTAAAAAATGGGAATTCGGAGGCTATTACGATCAGCTTACCGCGTGAGATTTGCAACACGGCTTGAATTTTTGTGAGAGATTTTGGGTGTATGAAGGAAGTGTCGTCTCTAGTGCTCCATAAGGGCTGAAACTTTGTGGGTAGCTTTAATATAACCAATAAGGTAGAGAAACGCTAACAAATGGGAATTTGGAGGCTAATACTATCAGCCTACCGGGTGAGTTTTGCAAAACGGCTTGTATTTTTGTGGGAGATTTCGGGTTAATAAAGGAAGTTCCATCTCTAGTTCTTCAAAAGAGCTGAAACTTTGTGGGGAGCTTTAATATAACCAATAAGGTGGGGAAACGCTAAGAAAATGGGAATTTAGAGGTTAATACGATCAGCTTATCGAGTTAGATTTGCATCACGGCTTGTATTTTTGTGAGAGATTTCGGGTTAATGAAGGAAGTGCCGTCTCTAGTGCTCCAAAAGGGCTGAAGCTTTGTGGGTAGCTTTAATATAACCAATAAGGTGGGGAAACGCTAAAAAATCGGAATTTGGAGGCTAATATGATCAGCTTACCGCGTGAGATTTGCAACACGACTTGTATTTTTGTGGGAGATTTCGGGTTAATGAAGGAAGTCCTATCTCTAGTGCTCCAAAAGGGCTTAAACTTTGTGGGTAGCTTTAATATAACCAATAAGGCGGGGAAACACTTAAAAAACGGGAATTTGGAGACTAATACGATCAGCTTACCGCGTGAGATTTGCAAGACGTCTTGTATTTTTGTGAGAGATTTCGGGTTAATGAAGGAAGTGTCGTCTCTAGTGCTCCATAAGGGCTGAAACTTTGTTGGTAGCTTTAATATAACCAATAAGGAGGAGAAACACTAAAAAAATGGAAATTTGAAGGCTAATACGATCAGCTTACCGCGTGAGTTTTGCAAAACGGCTTGTATTTTTGTGGGAGATTTCGGGTTAATGAAGGAAGTGTCATCTCTAGTGCTCCAAAAGAGCTGAAACTTTGTGGAGAGCTTTAATATAACCAATAAGGTGGGGAAACCCCTAAAAAATGGGAATTTAGAGGCTAATACGATCAGCTTATCGCGTGAGATTTGCAACACAACTTGTATTTTTGTGAAAGATTTCGGGTTAATGAAGGAAGTGTCATCTCTAGTGCTCCAAAAGGACTGAAACTTTGTGGATAGCTATAATATAACCAATAAGGTGGGGAAACATTAAAAATTGGGAATTTGGAGGCTAATACGATCAGCTTGCCGCGTGAGATTTGCAACACGACTTGTATTTTTGTGGGAGATTTCGGCTTAATGAAGGAAGTGACATCTCTAATGCTCCAAAAGGACTGAGACTGTGTGGGTAGCTTTAAAATTACCAATATGGTGGGGAAACGCTAAAAAATGGGAATTCGGAGGCTAATACGTGGGGAAACGCTAAAAAATGGGAATTCGGAGGCTAATACGATCATCTTACCGCATATGATTTCCAACAAGGCTTGTATTTTTGTGGGAGATTTCGGGTTAATGAAGGAAGTGTCATCTCTAGTGCTCCAAAAGGGCTGAAACTCTGTGGGTAGCTTTAATATAACCAATAAGGTGGGAAAACGCTAAAAAATTAGAATTTGGAGGCTAATACGATCAGCTTACCGCGTGAGATTTGCAAAACGGCTTGTATTTTTGTGGGAGATTTCGGGTTAATGAAGTAAGTGCCATCTCTAGTTCTCCAAATGAGCTGAAACTTTGTGGGGAGCTTTAATATAACCAATAAGATGGGGAAACGCTAAAAAATGGGAATTTTGAGGCTACTACGATCAGCTTACCGGGTGAGATTTGCAACACGGCTTGTATTTTTGTGGGAGATTTCGGGTTAATGAAAGAAGTCCTATCTCTAGTGCTCCAAAAGGGCTGAAACTTTGTGGATAGCTTTGATATAACAAATAAGATGGGGAAACGCTAAAAAATGGGAATTCAGAGGCTAATACCATCAGCTTACTGCGTGAGATTTGCAGCACGGCTTGTATTTTTGTGGGAGATTTCGGGTTAATGAAGGAAGTGCCGTCTCTAGTGCTCCAAAAGGGCTGAAGCTTTGTGGGTAGCTTTAATATAACCAATAAGGTGGGGAAACGCTAAAAAATCGGAATTTGGAGGCTAATATGATCAGCTTACCGCGTGAGATTTGCAACACGACTTGTATTTTTGTGGGAGATTTCGGGTTAATGAAGGAAGTCCTATCTCTAGTGCTCCAAAAGGGCTTAAACTTTGTGGGTAGCTTTAATATAACCAATAAGGCGGGGAAACACTTAAAAAACGGGAATTTGGAGACTAATACGATCAGCTTACCGCGTGAGATTTGCAACACGGCTTGTATTTTTGTGAGAGATTTCGGGTTAATAAAGGAAGTGTAGTCTCTAGTGCTCCAAAAGGGCTGAAATTTTGTGGGTAGCTTTAATATAACCAACAACGTGGGGTAACGCTAAAAAATGGGAATTTAGAGGCTATTACGAACAGCTTACCGGGTGAGATTTGCAACACGGCTTGTATTTTTGTGAGAGATTTCGGGTTAATAAAGGAAGTGTCGTCTCTACTGCTCCATAAGGGCTGAAACTTTGTGGGTAGCTTTAATATTATCAATAAGGTAGAGAAACGCTAAAAAATGGGAATTTGGAGGCTAATACGATCAGCTTACCGCGTGAGTTTTGCAAATTGGCTTGTATTTTTGTGAGAGATTTCGGGTTAATGAAGGAAGTGTCGTCTCTAGTGCTCCAAAAGGGCTGAAACTTTGTGGGAAGCTTTAATATAACCAATAAGGTGGGGAAACGCTAAAAAATTGGAATTTGGAGGCTAATACGATCAGCTTACCGCGTGAGTTTTGCAAATTGGCTTGTATTTTTGTGAGAGATTTCGGGTTAATGAAGGAAGTGCCGTCTCTAGTGCTCCAAAAGGGCTGAAACTTTGTGGGAAGCTTTAATATAACCAATAAGGTGGGGAAACGCTAAAAAATTGAAATTTGGGGGCTAATACGATCAGCTTACCGCGTGAGATTTGCAACACGACTTGTATTTTTGTGGGAGATTTCGGGTTAATGAAGGAAGTCCTATCTCTAGTGCTCCAAAAGGGCTGAAACTTTGTGGGTAGCTTTAATATAACCAATAAGGTGGGGAAACATTAAAAAATGGGAATTTGGAGGCTAAGACGATCACCTTATCGCGTGAGATTTGCAACACGGCTTGTATTTTTGTGAGAGATTTCGGGTTAAAGAAGGAAGTGTCGTCTCTCGTGCTCCAAAAGGGCTGAAATGTTGTGGGTAGCTTTAATATAACCAATAAGGTGGGGAAACGCTAAAAATTTAGAATTTGGAGGCTAATACGATCAGCTTACTGCGCGGGATTTCCAGCACGGCTTGTATATTTTTGTGAGATTTCGGGTTAATGAATGAAGTTTCATCTCTAGTGCTCCAAAATGGCTGAAACTTTGTGGGTAGCTTTAATATAACTAACAAGGTGGGGAAACGCTAAAAAATGGGAATTCGGAGGCTATTACGATCAGCTTACCGCGTGAGATTTGCAACACGGCTTGAATTTTTGTGAGAGATTTTGGGTGTATGAAGGAAGTGTCGTCTCTAGTGCTCCATAAGGGCTGAAACTTTGTGGGTAGCTTTAATATAACCAATAAGGTAGAGAAACGCTAACAAATGGGAATTTGGAGGCTAATACTATCAGCCTACCGGGTGAGTTTTGCAAAACGGCTTGTATTTTTGTGGGAGATTTCGGGTTAATAAAGGAAGTTCCATCTCTAGTTCTTCAAAAGAGCTGAAACTTTGTGGGGAGCTTTAATATAACCAATAAGGTGGGGAAACGCTAAGAAAATGGGAATTTAGAGGTTAATACGATCAGCTTATCGAGTTAGATTTGCATCACGGCTTGTATTTTTGTGAGAGATTTCGGGTTAATGAAGGAAGTGCCGTCTCTAGTGCTCCAAAAGGGCTGAAGCTTTGTGGGTAGCTTTAATATAACCAATAAGGTGGGGAAACGCTAAAAAATCGGAATTTGGAGGCTAATATGATCAGCTTACCGCGTGAGATTTGCAACACGACTTGTATTTTTGTGGGAGATTTCGGGTTAATGAAGGAAGTCCTATCTCTAGTGCTCCAAAAGGGCTTAAACTTTGTGGGTAGCTTTAATATAACCAATAAGGCGGGGAAACACTTAAAAAACGGGAATTTGGAGACTAATACGATCAGCTTACCGCGTGAGATTTGCAAGACGTCTTGTATTTTTGTGAGAGATTTCGGGTTAATGAAGGAAGTGTCGTCTCTAGTGCTCCATAAGGGCTGAAACTTTGTTGGTAGCTTTAATATAACCAATAAGGAGGAGAAACACTAAAAAAATGGAAATTTGAAGGCTAATACGATCAGCTTACCGCGTGAGTTTTGCAAAACGGCTTGTATTTTTGTGGGAGATTTCGGGTTAATGAAGGAAGTGTCATCTCTAGTGCTCCAAAAGAGCTGAAACTTTGTGGAGAGCTTTAATATAACCAATAAGGTGGGGAAACCCCTAAAAAATGGGAATTTAGAGGCTAATACGATCAGCTTATCGCGTGAGATTTGCAACACAACTTGTATTTTTGTGAAAGATTTCGGGTTAATGAAGGAAGTGTCATCTCTAGTGCTCCAAAAGGGCTGAAACTTTGTGGATAGCTATAATATAACCAATAAGGTGGGGAAACATTAAAAATTGGGAATTTGGAGGCTAATACGATCAGCTTGCCGCGTGAGATTTGCAACACGACTTGTATTTTTGTGGGAGATTTCGGGTTAATGAAGGAAGTGACATCTCTAATGCTCCAAAAGGACTGAGACTGTGTGGGTAGCTTTAAAATTACCAATATGGTGGGGAAACGCTAAAAAATGGGAATTCGGAGGCTAATACGTGGGGAAACGCTAAAAAATGGGAATTCGGAGGCTAATACGATCATCTTACCGCATATGATTTCCAACAAGGCTTGTATTTTTGTGGGAGATTTCGGGTTAATGAAGGAAGTGTCATCTCTAGTGCTCCAAAAGGGCTGAAACTCTGTGGGTAGCTTTAATATAACCAATAAGGTGGGAAAACGCTAAAAAATTAGAATTTGGAGGCTAATACGATCAGCTTACCGCGTGAGATTTGCAAAACGGCTTGTATTTTTGTGGGAGATTTCGGGTTAATGAAGTAAGTGCCATCTCTAGTTCTCCAAATGAGCTGAAACTTTGTGGGGAGCTTTAATATAACCAATAAGATGGGGAAACGCTAAAAAATGGGAATTTTGAGGCTACTACGATCAGCTTACCGGGTGAGATTTGCAACACGGCTTGTATTTTTGTGGGAGATTTCGGGTTAATGAAAGAAGTCCTATCTCTAGTGCTCCAAAAGGGCTGAAACTTTGTGGATAGCTTTGATATAACAAATAAGATGGGGAAACGCTAAAAAATGGGAATTCAGAGGCTAATACCATCAGCTTACTGCGTGAGATTTGCAGCACGGCTTGTATTTTTGTGGGAGATTTCGGGTTAATGAAGGAAGTGCCATCTCTCGTGCTCCAAAATGGCTGAAACTTTTTGGGTAGCTATAATATAACCA
The DNA here is from genome assembly GCA_963922045.1 of Persicaria maculosa. Taxonomy (NCBI): domain Eukaryota; kingdom Viridiplantae; phylum Streptophyta; class Magnoliopsida; order Caryophyllales; family Polygonaceae; genus Persicaria; species Persicaria maculosa. The sequence goes on along the minus strand of OY998255.1, from coordinate 80,405,374 downwards.
ATAAGGTGGGGAAACGCTAAAAAATGGGAATTTGGAGGCTATTACGATCAGCTTACCGCGTGAGATTTGCAACACGGCTTGTATTTTTGTGAGAGATTTCGGGTTAATGAAGGAAGTGCCAAAACTTTGTGGCTAGCTTTAATATAACCAATAAGGTGGAGAAACGCTAAAAAATGGGAATTTGGAGGCTAATACGATCAGCTTACCGCGTGAGTTTTTCAAAACTGCTTGTATTTTTGTGGGAGATTTCGGATTAATTAAGGAAGTGCCATCTCTAGTGCTTCACAAGAGCTGAAACTTTGTGGGGAGCTTTAATATAACCAATAAGGTGAGGAAACGCTAAAAAATGAGAATTTGGAGGCTATGACGATCAGCTTATCGCGTGAGATTTGCAACACGGCTTGTATTTTTGTGAGAGATTTCGGGTTAATGAAGGAAGTGTCGTCTCTAGTGCTCCAAAACGGCTGAAATTTTGTGGGTAGCTTTAATATAACCAACAACGTGGGGTAACGCTAAAAAATGGGAATTTAGAGGCTATTACGAACAGCTTACCGGGTGAGATTTGCAACACGGCTTGTATTTTTTGTGAGAGATTTCGGGTTAATAAAGGAAGTGTCGTCTCTACTGCTCCATAAGGGCTCAAACTTTGTGGGTAGCTTTAATATTATCAATAAGGTAGAGAAACGCTAAAAAATGGGAATTTGGAGGCTAATACGATCAGCTTACCGCGTGAGTTTTGCAAATTGGCTTGTATTTTTGTGAGAGATTTCGGGTTAATGAAGGAAGTGTCGTCTCTAGTGCTCCAAAAGGGCTTAAACTTTGTTGGAAGCTTTAATATAACCAATAAGGTGGGGAAACGCTAAAAAATTGGAATTTGGAGGCTAATACGATCAGCTTACCGCGTGAGTTTTGCAAATTGGCTTGTATTTTTGTGAGAGATTTCGGGTTAATGAAGGAAGTGCCGTCTCTAGTGCTCCAAAAGGGCTGAAACTTTGTGGGAAGCTTTAATATAACCAATAAGGTGGGGAAACGCTAAAAAATTGGAATTTGGAAGCTAATACGATCAGCTTACCGCGTGAGATTTGCAACACGACTTGTATTTTTGTGGGAGATTTCGGGTTAATGAAGGAAGTCCTATCTCTAATGCTCCAAAAGGGCTGAAACTTTGTGGGTAGCTTTAATATAACCAATAAGGTGGGGAAACGTTAAAAAATGGGAATTTGGAGGCTAATACGATCACCTTATCGCGTGAGATTTGCAACACGGCTTGTATTTTTGTGAGAGATTTCGGGTTAAAGAAGGAAGTGTCGTCTCTCGTGCTCCAAAAGGGCTGAAATTTTGTGGGTAGCTTTAATATAACCAATAAGGTGGGGAAACGCTAAAAAATTGGAATTTGGAGGCTAATACGATCAGCTTACTGCGTGGGATTTCCTGCACGGCTTGTATATTTTTGTGAGATTTCGGGTTAATGAATGAAGTGTCATCTCTAGTGCTCCAAAATGGCTGAAACTTTGTGGGTAGCTTTAATATAACTAACACGGTGGGGAAACGTTAAAAAATGGGAATTCGGAGGCTATTACGATCAGCTTACCGCGTGAGATCTGCAACACGGCTTCAATTTTTGTGAGAGATTTCGGTTGTATGAAGGAAGTGTCGTCTCTAGTGCTCCATAAGAGCTGAAACTTTGTGGGTAGCTTTAATATAAACAATAAGATAGAGAAACGCTAACGAATGGGAATTTGGAGGCTAATACGATCAGCCTACCGGGTTAGTTTTGCAAAACGGCTTGTATTTTTGTAGGAGATTTCGGGTTTATAAAGGAAGTTCCATCTCTAGTTCTTCAAAAGAGCTGAAACTTTGTGGGGAGCTTTAATATAACCAATAAGGTGGGGAAACGCTAAAAAATGGGAATTTAGAGGTTAATACGATCAGCTTATCGAGTTAGATTTGCATCACGGCTTGTAATTTTGTGAGAGATTTCGGGTTAATGAAGGAAGTGCCGTCTCTAGTGCTCCAAAAGGGCTGAAGCTTTGTGGGTAGCTTTAATATAACCAATAAGGTGGGGAAACGCTAAAAAATCGGAATTTGGAGGCTAATATGATCAGCTTACCGCGTGAGATTTGCAACACGACTTGTATTTTTGTGGGAGATTTCGGGTTAATGAAGGAAGTCCTATCTCTAGTGCTCCAAAAGGGCTTAAACTTTGTGGGTAGCTTTAATATAACAAATTAGGCGGGGAAACGCTAAAAAAATGGGAATTTGGAGACTAATACGATCAGCTTACCGCGTGTGATTTGCAACACGTCTTGTATTTTTGTGAGAGATTTCGGGTTAATGAAGGAAGTGTCGTCTCTAGTGCTCCATAAGGGCTGAAACTTTGTTGGTAGCTTTAATATAACCAATAAGGAGGAGAAACACTAAAAAAATGGAAATTTGAAGGCTAATACAATCAGCTTACCGCGTGAGTTTTGCAAAACGGCTTGTATTTTTGTGGGAGATTTCGGGTTAATGAAGGAAGTGTCATCTCTAGTGCTCCAAAAGAGCTGAAACTTTGTGGAGAGCTTTAATATAACCAATAAGGTGGGGAAACCCCTAAAAATGGGAATTTAGAGGCTAATACGATCAGCTTATCGCGTGAGATTTGCAACACAACTTGTATTTTTGTGAAAGATTTCGGGTTAATGAAGGAAGTGTCATCTCTAGTGCTCCAAAAGGGCTGAAACTTTGTGGATAGCTTTAATATAACCAATAAGGTGGGGAAACATTAAAAATTGGGAATTTGGAGGCTAATACGATCAGCTTGCCGCGTGAGATTTGCAACACGACTTGTATTTTTGTGGGAGATTTCGGGTTAATGAATTAAGTGACATCTCTAATGCTCCAAAAGGACTGAGACTGTGTGGGTAGCTTTAAAATTACCAATATGGTGGGGAAACGCTAAAAAATGGGAATTCGGAGGCTAATACGATCATCTTACCGCGTGAGATTTCCATCAAGGCTTGTATTTTTGTGGGAGATTTCGGGTTAATGAAGGAAGTGCCATCTCTCGTGCTCCAAAATGGCTGAAACTTTTTGGGTAGCTATAATATAACCAATAAGGTGGGGAAACGCTAAAAAATGGGAATTTGGAGGCTATTACGATCAGCTTACCGCGTGAGATTTGCAACACGGCTTGTATTTTTGTGGGAGATTTCGGGTTAATGAAGTAAGTGCCATCTCTAGTTCTCCAAATGAGCTGAAACTTTGTGGGGGGCTTTAATATAACCAATAAGATGGGGAAACGCTAAAAAATGGGAATTTTTAGGCTAATACGATCAGCTTACCGGGTGAGATTTGCAACACGGCTTGTATTTTTGTGGGAGATTTCGGGTTAATGAAGGAAGTCCTATCTCTAGTGCTCCAAAAGAGCTGAAACTTTGTGGATAGCTTTGATATAACAAATAAGGTGGGGAAACGCTAAAAAATGGGGATTCGGAGGCTAATACCATCAGCTTACTGCGTGAGATTTGCAGCACGGCTTGTATTTTTGTGGGAGATTTCGGGTTAATGAAGGAAGTGCCATCTCTCGTGCTCCAGAATGGCTGAAAGTTTTTGGGTAGCTATAATATAACCAATAAGGTGGGGAAACGCTAAAAAATGGGAATTTGGAGGCTATTACGATCAGCTTACCGCGTGAGATTTGCAACACGGCTTGTATTTTTGTGAGAGATTTCGGGTTAATGAAGGAAGTGCCGAAACTTTGTGGCTAGCTTCAATATAACCAATAAGGTGGAGAAACGCTAAAAAATGGGAATTTGGAGGCTAATACGATAAGCTTACCGCGTGAGTTTTTCAAAACTGCTTGTATTTTTGTGGGAGATTTCGGATTAATTAAGGAAGTGCCATCTCTTGTGCTTCAGAAGAGCTGAAACTTTGTGGGGAGCTTTAATATAACCAATAAGGTGAGGAAACGCTAAAAAATGAGAATTTGGAGGCTAATACGATCATCTTTTCGCGTGAGATTTGCAACACGGCTTGTATTTTTGTGAGAGATTTCGGGTTAATGAAGGAAGTGTCGTCTCTAGTGCTCCAAAAGGGCTGAAATTTTGTGGGTAGCTTTAATATAACCAACAACGTGGGGAAACGCTAAAAAATGGGAATTTAGAGGCTATTACGAACAGCTTACCGGGTGAGATTTGCAACACGGCTTGTATTTTTTTGAGAGATTTCGGGTTAATAAAGGAAGTGCCGTCTCTACTGCTCCATAAGGGCTGAAACTTTGTGGGTAGCTTTAATATAACCAATAAGGTAGAGAAACGCTAAAAAATGGGAATTTGGAGGCTAATACGATCAGCTTACCGCGTGAGTTTTGCAAATTGGCTTGTATTTTTGTGGGAGATTTCGGGATAATGAAGGAAGTGCTATCTCTAGTTCTTCAAAAGAGCTGAAACTTTGTGGGGAGCTTTAATATAACCAATAAGGTGGGGAAACCCTAAAAAATGGGAATTTGGAGGCTAATACGATCAGCTTATCGCGTGAGATTTGCAACACGGCTTGTATTTTTGTGAGAGATCTCGGGTTAATGAAGGAAGTGCCGTCTCTAGTGCTCCAAAAGAGCTGAAACTTTGTGGGTAGCTTTAATATAACCAATAAGGTGGGGAAACGTTAAAAAATCGAAATTTGGAGGCTAATACGATGAGCTTACCGCGTGAGATTTGCAACACGACTTGTATTTTTGTGGGAGATTTCGGGTTAATGAAGGAAGTCCTATCTCTAGCGCTCCAAAAGGGCTGAAACTTTGTGGATTGCTTTAATATAACCAATTAGGTGGGCAAACGCTAAAAAACGGGATTTTGGAGGTTAATACGACAAGTTTAACGCCTGAGATTTGCAACACGTCTTGTATTTTTGTGAGAGATTTCGGGTTAATGAAGGAAGTGTCGTCTCTAGTGCTCCCTAAGGGCTGAAACTTTATGGGTAGCTTTAATATAACCAATAAGGAGGAGAAACGCTAAAAAATGGGAATTTGGAGGCTAATACGATCAGCTTACCGCGTGAGTTTTGCAAAACGGCTTGTATTTTGTGGGAGCTGAAACTTTGTGGGGAGCTTTAATATAACCAATAAGGAAGTGCCATCTCTAGTGCTACAAAAGAGCTGAAACTTTGTGGGGAGCTTTAATATAACCAATAAGGTGGGGAAACGCTAAAAAATGGGAATTTGGAGGCTTATACGATCAGCTTATCGCGTTAGATTTGCAACACAGCCTGTATTTTTGTGAGAGATTTCGGGTTAATGAAGGAAGTGCCGTCTCTAGTGCTCCAAATGGGCTGAAACTTTGTGGGAAGCTTTAATATAACCAATAAGGTGGGGAAACGCTAAAAATTGGAATTTTGAGGCTAATACGATCAGCTTACTGCGTGAGATTTGCAGCACGGCTTGTATTTTTGTGAGAGATTTCGGGTTAATGAAGGAAGTGCCGTCTCTAGTGCTCCATAAGGGCTAAAACTTTGTGGGTAGCTTTAATATAACCAATAAGGTAGAGAAACGCTAAAAAATGGGAATTTGGAGGCTAATACGATCAGCCTACCGCGTGAGTTTTGCAAAACGGCTTGTATTTTTTTGGGAGATTTCGGGTTAATGAAGGAAGTGCCGTCTCTAGTGCTCCAAAAGGGCCGAAACTTTGTGGGTAGCTTTAATATAACCCATAAGGTGGGGAAACGCTAAAAAATCGGAATTTGGAGGCTAATACGATCATCTTACCGCGTGAGATTTGCAACAGGGCTTGGATTTTTGTGGGAGATTTTGGTTAATGAAGGAAGTCCTTCCTCTAATGCTCCAAAAGGGCTGAAACTTTTTGGGTAGCTTTAATATAACCAATAAGGTGGGGAAACGCTAAAAAATGGGAATTTGGAGGCTAATACGATCAGCTTACCGCGTGAGATTTGCAACACGTCTTGTATTTTTGTGAGAGATTTTGGGTTAATGAAGGAATTGCCGTCTCTAGGGCTCCATAAGGGCTGAAACTTTGTGGGTAGCTTTAAAATAACCAATAAGGAAGAGAAACGCTAAAAAATGGGAATTTGGAGGCTAATACGATCAGCTTACCGCGTGAGTTTTTCAAAACGGCTTGTATTTTGTGAGAGATTTCGGGTTAATGAAGGAAATGTCATTTCTAGTGCTTCAAAAGAGCTGCAACTTTGTGGGGAGCTTTAATATAACCAATAAGGTGAGGAAACGCTAAAAAATGGGAATTTGGAAGCTAATAAGATCACCTTATTGCGTGAGATTTGCAACACGGCTTGTATTTTTGTGAAAGATTTCGGGTTAATGAAGCAAGTGTCGTCTCTAGTGCTCCAAAAGGGCTGAAACTTTTTGGGTAGCTTTAACATAACAAATAAGGTGGGGAAACGCTAAAAAATCGGAATTTGGAGGCTAATACGATCAACTTACTGCGTGAGAGTTGCAGCCCGGCTTGTATTTTTTTGGGAGATTTCGGGTTAATGAAGGAAGTTCCATCTCTAGTGCTCCAAAATGGCTGAAACTTTGTGCGTAGCTTTAATATAACTAACAAGGTAGGAAAACGCTAAAAAATGGGAATTTGGAGGCTATTACGATCAGCTTACTGCGTGAGATTTGCAACATGGCTTGTATTTTTGTGATAGATTTCGGGTTAATGAAGGAAGTGTTGTCTCTAGTGCTCCATAAGGGCTGAAACTTTGTGGGTAGCTTTAATATAACCAATAAGGTAGAGAAACGCTAAAAAATGGGAATTTGGAGGCTAATACGATCAGCTTACTGCGTGAGTTTTGCAAAACGGCTTGTATTTTTGTGGGAGATTTCGGGTTAATGAAGGAAATGTCATCTCTAGTTCTTCAAAAGAGCTGAAACTTTATGGGTAGCTTTAATATAACCAATAAGGTAGAGAAACGCTAAAAAATGGGAATTTGGAGGCTAATACGATCAGCTTACCGCGTGAGTTTTGCAAAACGGCTTGTATTTTGTGAGAGATTTCGGGTTAATATAGGAAGTGCCATTTCTAGTGCTTCAAAAGAGCTGCAACTTTGTGGGGAGCTTTAATATAACCAATAAGGTAGGGAAACGCTAAAAATTGGGAATTTGGAGGCTAATAAGATCACCTTATCGCGTTAGATTTGCAACACGGCTTGTATTTTTGTGAGAGATTTCGGGTTAATGAAGGAAGTGTCGTCTCTAGTGCTCTAAAAGGGTTGAAACTTTGTGGGTAGCTTTAACATAACCAATAAGGTGGGGAAACGCTAAAAAATCGGAATTTTGAGGCTAATACGATCAACTTACTGCGTGAGATTTGCAGCACGGACTGTATTTTTTTGGGAGATTTCGGGTTAATGAAGGAAGTGCAATCTCTAGTGCTCCAAAATGGCTGAAACTTTGTGGGTAGCTTTAATATAACTAACAAGGTGGGGAAACGCTAAAAAATGGGAATTTTGAGGCTATTACCATCAGCTTACCGCGTGAGATTTGCAACATGGCTTGTATTTTTGTGATAGATTTCGGGTTAATGAAGGAAGTTTTGTCTCTAGTGCTTCATAAGGGCTGAAACTTTGTGGGTAGCTTTAATATAACCAATAAGGTAGAGAAAAGCTAAAAAATGGGAATTTGGAGGCTAATACGATCAGCTTACTGCGTGAGTTTTGCAAAACGGCTTGTATTTTTGTGGGAGATTTCGGGTTAATGAAGGAAATGTCATCTCTAGTTCTTCAAAAGAGCTGAAACTTTATGGGTAGCTTTAATATAACCAATAAGGTAGAGAAACGCTAAAAAATGGGAATTTGGAGGCTAATACGATCAGCTTACCGCGTGAGTTTTGCAAAACGGCTTGTATTTTGTGAGAGATTTCGGGTTAATAAAGGAAGTGCCATTTCTAGTGCTTCAAAAGAGCTGCAACTTTGTGGGGAGCTTTAATATAACCAATAACGTAGGGAAACGCTAAAAATTGGGAATTTGGAGGCTAATAAGATCACCTTATCGCGTTAGATTTGCAACACGGCTTGTATTTTTGTGAGGGATTTCGGGTTAATGAAGGAAGTGTCGTCTCTAGTGCTCCAAAAGGGCTGAAACTTTGTGGGTAGCTTTAACATAACCAATAAGGTGGGGAAACGCTAAAAAATCGGAATTTGGAGGCTAATACGATGAACTTACTGCGTGAGATTTGCAGCACGGCTTGTATTTTTTTGGGAGATTTCGGGTTAATGAAGGAAGTGCCATCTCTAGTGCTCCAAAATGGCTGAAACTTTGTGGGTAGCTTTAATATAACTAACAAGGTGGGGAAACGCTAAAAAATGGGAATTTTGAGGCTATTACCATCAGCTTACCGCGTTAGATTTGCAACATGGCTTGTATTTTTGTGAGAGATTTCGGGTTAATGAAGGAAGTGTTGTCTCTAGTGCTCCATAAGGGCTGAAACTTTGTGGGTAGCTTTAATATAAAAAATAAGGTAGAGAAACGCTAAAAAATGGGAATTTGGAGGCTAATACGATCAGCTTACTGCGGGAGTTTGGCAAAACGGCTTGTATTTTGTGGGAGATTTCGGGTTAATGAAGGAAGTGCTATCTCTAGTTCTTCAAAAGAGCTGAAACTTTGTGGGGAGCTTTAATATAACCAATAAGGTGGGGAAACGCTAAAAAATGGGAATTTGGAGGCTAATACGATCAGCTTACCGCGTGAGATTTGCAACACGTCTTGTATTTTTGTGAGAGATTTCGGGTTAATGAAGGAAGTGTCATTTCTAGTGCTCCAAAAGAGCTGCAACTTTGTGGAGAGCTTTAATATAACCAATAAGGTGGGGAAACGCTAAAAAATGGGAATTTAGAGGCTAATACGATCAGCTTACCGCGTGAGTTTTGCAAAACGGCTTGTATTTTGTGAGAGATTTCGGGTTAATGAAGGAAGTGCCATTTCTAGTGCTCCAAAAGAGCTGCAACTTTGTGGAGAGCTTTAATATAACCAATAAGGTGGGGAAACGCTAAAAAATGGGAATTTGGAGGCTAATAAGATCACCTTATCGCGTGAGATTTGCAACACGGCTTGTATTTTTGTGAGAGATTTTGGGTTAATGAAGGAAGTGTCGTCTCTAGTGCTCCAAAAGGGCTGAAACTTTGTGGGTAGCTTTAACATAACCAATAAGGTGGGGAAACGCTAAAAAATCGGAATTTGGAGGCTAATACGATCAACTTACTGCGTGAGATTTGCAGCTCGGCTTGTATTTTTTTGGGAGATTTCGGGTTAATGAAGGAAGTGCCATCTCTAGTGCCCCAAAATGGCTGAAACTTTGTGGGTAGCTTTAATATAGCTAAAAAGGTGGGAAAACGCTAAAAAATGGGAATTTGGAGGCTATTACGATCAGCTTACCGCGTGAGATTTGCAACATGGCTTGTATTTTTGTGATAGATTTCGGGTTAATGAAGGAAGTGTTGTCTCTAGTGCTCCATAAGGGCTGAAACTTTGTGGGTAGCTTTAATATAACCAATAAGGTAGAGAAACGCTAAAAAATGGGAATTTGGAGGCTAATACGATCAGCTTACTGCGTGAGTTTTGCAAAACGGCTTGTATTTTTGTTGTAGATTTCGGGTTAATGAAGGAAGTGTCATCTCTAGTTCTTCAAAAGGGCTGAAATTTTATGGGGAGCTTTAATATAACCAATAATGTGGGGAAACGCTAAAAAATGGGAATTTGGAGGCTAATACGATCAGCTTATCGCGTGAGATTTGCAACACGGCTTGTATTTTTGTGAGAGATTTCGGGTTAATGATGGAAGTGCCGTCTCTAGTGCTCCAAAAGGGCTGAAACGTTGTGGGTAGCTTAAATATAACCAATAAGGTGGGGAAGCGCTAAAAAATAGGAATTTGGAGGCTAATACGATCACTTTATTGCGTGAGATTTGCAGCACGACTTGTATTTTTTTGGGAGATTTCGGGTTAATGAAGGAAGTGCATCTCTAGTGCTCCAAAATGGATGAAACTTTGTGTGTAGCTTTAATATAACCAACAAGGTGGGGAAACGCTAAAAAATGGGAATTTAGAGGCTATTACGATCAACTTACCGCGTGAGATTTGTAACACGGCTTTTATTTTTGTGAGAGATTTCGGGTTAATGAAGGAAGTGCCGTCTCTAGTGCTCCATAAGGGCTAAAACTTTGTGGGTAGATTTAATATAACCAATAACGTAGAGAAACGCTAAAAAATGGGAATTTGGAGGCTAATACGATCAGCCTACCGCATGACTTTTGCAAAACGGCTTGTATTGTTGTGGGAGATTTCGGGTTAATGAAGGAAGTGCCATCTGTAGTTCTTCAAAAGAGCTGAAACTTTGTGGGGAGCTTTAATATAACCATTAAGGTGGGGAAACGCTAAAATATGGGAATTTGGAGGCTAATACGATCAGCTTATCGCGTGATATTTGCAACACGACTTGTATTTTTGAGAGAGATTTCGGGTTAATGAAGGAAGTGCCGTCTCTAGTGCTCCAAAAGGGCTGAAACTTTGTGGGTAGCTTTAATATAACCAATAAGGTGGGGAAACGCTAAAAAATCAGAATTTGGAGGCTAATACGATCAGCTTACCGCGTGAGATTTGCCACACGGCTTGTATTTTTGTGGGAGATTTCGGGTTAATGAAGGAAGTCCTATCTCTAATGCTCCAAAACGGCTGAAACTTTGTGGGTAGCTTTAATATAACCAATAAGGTGGGGAAACGCTAAAAAATGGGAATTCGGAGGCTAATACGATCAGCTTACCGCGTGAGATTTCAAACACGTCTTGTATTTTTGTGAGAGATTTCGGGTTAATGAAGGAAGTGCCGTCTCTAGTGCTCCATAAGGGCTGAAACTTTGTGGGTAGCTTTAAAATAACCAATAAGGAGGAGAAACGCTAAAAATTGGGAATTTGGAGGCTAATACGATTAGCTTACCGCGTGAGTTTTGCAAAACGGCTTGTATTTTTGTGGGAGATTTCGGGTTAATGAAGGAAGTGTCATCTCGAGTTCTTCGAAAGAGCTGAAACTTTGTGGGGAGCTTTAATATAACCAATAAGGTGGGGAAACGCTAAAAAATGGGAATTTGGAGGCTAATACGATCAGCTTATCGCGTGAGATTTGCAACACGACTTGTATTTTTGTGAGAGATTTCGGGTTAATGAAGGAAGTGCCGTCTCTAGTGCTCCAAAAAGGCTGAAACTTTGTTGGTAGCTTTAATATAACCAATAAGGTGGGGAAACGCTAAAAAATTGGAATTTGGAGGCTAATACGATCAGTTTATTACGTGAGATTTGCAGCACGACTTGTATTTTTTTGGGAGATTTCGGTTTAATGAAGGAAGTGCATCTCTAGTGCTCCAAAATGGCTGAAACTTTGTGGGTAGCTTTATTATAACCAACAAGGTGGGGAAACGCTAAAAAATGGGAATTTGGAGGCTATTACGATCAGCTTACCGCGTGACATTTGCAACACGGCTTTTATTTTTGTGAGAGATTTCGGGTTAATGAAGGAAGTGCCGTCTCTAGTGCTCCATAAGGGCTAAAACTTTGTGGGATCTTTAATATAACCAATAACGTAGAGAAACGCTAAAAAATGGGAGTTTGGAGGCTAATACGATCAGCCTACCGCGTGAGTTTTGCAAAACCGCTTGTATTTTTGTGGGAGATTTCGGGTTAATGAAGGAAGTGTCATCTGTAATTCTTCAAAAGAGCTGAAATTTGTGGAGAGCTTTAATATAACCAATAAGGTGGGGAAACGTTAAAATATGGGAATTTGGAGGCTAGTACGATCAGCTTATCGCGGGATATTTGCAACACGGTTTGTATTTTTTAGAGAGATTTCGGGTTAATGAAGAAAGTGCCGTCTCTAGTGCTCGAAAAGGGCTAAAACTTTGTGGGTAGCTTTAATATAACCAATAAGGTGGGGAAACGCTAAAAAATCGGAATTTGGAGGCTAATACGATCAGCTTACCGCGTGAGATTTGCAACACGGCTTGTATTTTTTTGGGAGATTTCGGGTTAATGAAGGAAGTCCTATCTCTAATGCTCCAAAAGGGCTGAAACTTTGTGGGTAGCTTAAATATAACCAATAAGGTGGGGAAACGCTAAAAAATGGGAGTTTGGAGGCTAATACGATCAGCTTACCGCGTGAGATTTGCAACACGTCTTGTATTTTTGTGAGATATTTCGGGTTAATGAAGGAAGTGCCGTCTCTAGTGCTCCATAAGTGCTGAAACTTTGTGGGTAGCTTTAAAATAACCAATACGGAGGAGAAACGCTAAAAAATAGGAATTTGGAGGCTAATACGATCAGCTTACCGCGTGAGTTTTGCAAAACGGCTTGTATTTTGTGGGAGATTTCGGGTTAATGAAGGAAGTGTCATTTCTAGTGCTCCAAAAGAGCTGCAACTTTGTGGGGAGCTTTAATATACCCAATAAGGTGGGGAAAAGCTAAAAAATGGGGATTTGGAGGCTAATAAGATCACCTTATTGCGTGAGATTTGCAACAAGGCTTGTATTTTTGTGAGAGATTTCGGGTTAATGAAGGAAGTGTCGTCTCTAGTGCTCCAAAAGGGCTGAAACTTTGTGGGTAGCTTTAACATAACCAATAAGGTGGGGAAACGCTAAAAAATCCAAAATTGGAGGCTAATACGATCAACTTACTGCGTGAGATTTGCAGCACGGTTTGTATTTTTTTGGGAGGTTTCTGGTTAATGAAGGAAGTGCCATCTCTATTGCTCCAAAATGGCTGAAACTTTGTGGGTAGCTTTAATATAACTAACAAGGTGGGGAAACGCTAAAAAATGGGAATTTTGAGGCTATTACGATCAGCTTACCGCGTGAGATTTGCAACACGGCTTGTATTTTTGTGATAGATTTCGGGTTAATGAAGGAAGTGCCGTCTCTAGTGCTCCAAAAGGGCTGAAACTTTGTGGGTAGCTTTAATATAACCAATAAGGTGGGGAAACGCTAAAAAATTGGAATTTGGAGGCCAATATGATCAGCTTACCGCGTGAGATTTGCAACACGGCTTGTATTTTTGTGGGAGATTTCGGGTTAATGAAGGAAGTCCTATCTCTAGTGCTCCAAAAGGGATGAAACTTTTTGGGTAGCTTTAATATAACCAATAAGGTGGGGAAACGCTAAAAAAAATTGGAATTTGGGGGCTAATACGATCTGCTTACCGCGTGAGATTTGCAACACGTCTTGTATTTTTGTGAGAGATTTCGGGTTAATGAAGGAAGTGCCGTCTAATGCTCCATAAAGGCTGAAACTTTGTGGGTAGCTTTAATATAACCAATAAGGAGGAGAAACGGTAAAAAATGGGAATTTGGAGGCTAATACGATCAGCTTACCGCGTGAGTTTTGCAAAACGGCTTGTATTTTTGTGGGAGATTTCTGGTTAATGAAGGAAGTGCCATCTTTAGTGCTCCAAAAGAGCTGAAACTTTGTGGAGAGCTTTAATAAAACCAATAAGGTGGGGAAACGCTAAAAACTGGGAATTTGGAGGCTAATACGATCAGCTTATAGCGTGAGATTTGCAACACAACTTGTATTTTTTTGGTAGATTTCGGGTTAATGAAGGAAGTCCTATCTCTAGTGCTCCAAAAGGGCTGAAACATTGTGGGTACCTTTAATATAACCAATAAGGTGGGGAAACGCCAAAAATGGGAATTTGGAGGCTAATATGACCAGCTTACCGTGTGAGATTTGCAACACGGCTTTTATTTTTCTGGGAGATTTCGGGTTAATGAAGGAAGTGCCATCTCTAGTGCTCCAAAAGGGCTGAAGCTTTGTGGGTAGCTTTAATATAACCAATAAAGTGGGGAAACGCTAAAAAATGGGAATTTGGAGGCTAATACGATGAGCTTACCGCGTGAGATTTGCAACACGGCTTGTATTTTTGTGAGAGATTTCGGGTTAATGAAGGAAGTGCCGTCTCTAGTGCTCCAAAAGGGCTGAAACTTTGTGGGTAGGTTTAATATAACCAATAAGGTGCGGAAACGTTAAAAAATGGGAATTTGGAGGCTAATACGATAAGCTTATCGCGTGAGATTTGCAACACGGCTTGTATTTTTATGGGAGATTTCGGGTTAATGAAGGAAGTGTCATCTCTAGTGCTCCAAAAGGGCTGAAACTTTGTGGATAGCTTTAATATAACCAATAAGGTGGGGAAACATTAAAAAAATGGGAATTTGGAGGCTAATACGATAAGTTTACCGCGTGAGATTTGCAACACTACTTGTATTTTTGTTGGAGATTTCGGTTTAATGAAGGAAATGCCATCTCTAATGCTCCAAAAGGACTGAAACTGTGTGGGTAGCTTTAAAATAACCAATAAGATGGGGAAACGCTAAAAAATGGGAATTTGGAGGGTAATACGAACAGCTTATCGCGTGAGATTTGCAACACGACTTGTATTTTTGTGGGAAATTTCGGGTTAATGAAGGCAGTGTGATCTCTATTGCTCTAAAAGAGCTGAAACTTTGTGGATAGCTTTAACATAACCAATAAGGTGGGGAAACGTTAAAAAATGGGAATTTTGAGGCTAATACGATCAGCTTACCGCGTGAGATTTGCAACACGGCTTGTATTTTTGTGGGAGATTTCGGGTTAATGAAGGAAGTGCCATCTCTAGTGCTCCAAAAAGGCTGAAACTTTGTGGGTAGCTTTAACGAAATACCAAAAATAATTTAGAGATATAATATGAAGAAAATATATTTATTTGAATTATAAAAAAGTTCCCAAAAATACTTTGGGGTATTCTCGGGGGCTCCAAATGGGCTACTATTTATTTTGTATGTTTTATATGGTATTTAAGTTTTATTTGGCTAAAAAATTTCGGGTTACGAAATATTTCATTTTTTGACCATTTGGCTTGTGTTTGTATTTAGGGCGATTTTGGTTAATGAATAAAGTGTCATCTCTAATATTCCAAAAGGTCTGAAACTTTGTGGGTAGCTTTGCAATAACATATAAGGTAGGGACATGCCAAAAAAAAAATTGGAGGCCATTACGCACCACTTTTCCTGGGAGATTTACATCAGGTCCTAACGTACCCTCCCCCTAAAACATGACCCAAAGGGCTCCAAATGGGCTCCTATTCGTTGCATATGATTTATATGGTATTTGAGGTTGATTTGGCCCAAAAAATTCGGGTTTCGGAACATTTCATTTTTTTACCATTTGGTCTCGCCTTGTATTTATGGCGATTTCATTTAATAAAGAAAGTGTCATCTCTAGTATTTCAAAAGGGTTGAAACATTGTGGTTAGTTTTGTTGTCACAAATAAGGTGGGAAAATGCCAAAAAACATGAATTTGGAAGCCACGACGCCTCACTTTGCTCAGGAGATTTACATTAGGTTCTAACGTACCCTCATCCGACGTATTGCAACCCACATTTTTCAGCCTAAATTAACTAATTCTACTCCTAACTATCAGATTGCATTCATCAAGGAAAAATAAAATAACACAACACTTCAGATTTACACATCAAATCACCCAAAGCTTATCAAAGAAGCACCAGCACCCGATTCCATTTCTCAGTTCAGCACCAGCAGCGAACAATCCCTAAGGGAACAACTTAGTTTTGAGAGTTCAGGCGAATCACCCCAAATTAGGCCATACATTCACACGAGATGGCGTATACTTTGAAGATGATCGTCTTAGTATAGGACAACTCAGTCCGGGCAACGGTGTCTTCTCCCGTATAACTGATGTACTTATCCGGGCGGATACAATAGCAGCGATGCTTGGACCCTCCCCTTGCTCCTCCTCATCTTGATAGTCACCTCGACGATGTGGGTCGTCGTCAGGCCCGTGCATAAGCCTCACCTCTCTCTCATTTCACTCATACCTCAACAAAACAACAACCATCTCCTCTAATTTCTAATCTCATCTCAATCTCTATAACTGCTCTGTATTAAGGCCAATGACGTGATGAGCAAGAGAAGCGAATCCAGTGTCCAAGGCCCGCGACGCGATGAGGAGGAAGGCGAATCCAGTGTCCAAGGCTCGTGACATGAGGAGGAAGAAAAACACACGCTATTGAGTGTGACCCAATTTCGGGCCGTTACATTCACATGCTGGTTCACAAAGCACCCGAGGGATGAAAACACTTGCGACGCCAGTTGTAATTTCTGCGAGACGGTCTTCTGGCACCCAAAGGGGGGAGGATATGGGAACTTCAAACGTCATATCCAATTAAAGCATCTAGATAAACTAGCATTGGCCAAAGATTTATAAATTTATTATTTAGTGTTGTTTCTCACTTAAAATATCGACATTAGTAAGTTAACACTTGATTTTGATGTTTTTTCTGCGTTTATTTACGTTTCATGAAAATAATATGTCAACGGGTAACAAGAAACGGTATTTTCAAAACGCCAAACCACCGCAAAAGCGCAAACCGATTCAATT
Source organism: Persicaria maculosa (assembly GCA_963922045.1). Lineage (NCBI taxonomy): Eukaryota > Viridiplantae > Streptophyta > Magnoliopsida > Caryophyllales > Polygonaceae > Persicaria > Persicaria maculosa. The sequence goes on along the minus strand of OY998255.1, from coordinate 80,388,968 downwards.
CAATCCGAACCTTAACCAGCAGATCGACATGCCGAGTAACCGAAGGGGTTCGACCCGCACGCGTTCACGATGCCCCCAAATTTTCGCCAATATGAAAAGGCAACTGACCTCCCGCGTTTTCCCGATGTGCCCCACTAATCGAAGTGCGCGTGGACTATCCCCTGATCACGTATCCGGAGACCGGAGTCCATGTACCTTCTCTGCACTCGATGAATTGCTTTCACAAACTCCGACTTTGCATTCACACCATTTCACCGTGTATAATTGGCCAAAATTCCATCATGTAGTTATCAGGCCCGTGCCGATCATTTTAGGGGGACTGTACCAAATATTCAAAATAATATTAAATAATTCTTTTTAGTAAAATTAACTAATCTTTAATTGAAATGGAAAAGTTGAATAATTTATAATACGAGTGAAATTAAAATAATTGAAAATTATAAATAGTAAGAACATTTCTTTTAAATCATTAACAAATTTATAAATTATACATAACGACACATAAATCATGCTTACAAAATGTTTAAAAATATTAAAGTACGTAGTAGGGGTGTGCATTACCGGGTATCCGACACGAACCGGATAATCGTGCCGAATACCCAAAACCGTTTAACATAAAAAGGCCGAACCGTGCACGAACCGTTATAAATCGGGTATCCGACACAGTAAAGCTAAATGGATTCGTGTCGGATACCCGTGTTATCCGACACGAACCGTTAACTTCTTCTTCTTTTTCTTTTTCTTTTTTCCTGGGTTGTATCACTGCGTGAGTCCAAATTGATTTACAAAGAAGGTTTTCAATTCCCGGCTGGTGCACCCATAAAAGTTGTGATGATGAATTCTTGAACTTAAAAATAAAAAATAAAATTGATTTACAAAGAAGAAATGGATAGAAAATCAGTAGATGGCAAGACAGTAACAAGAACAATCAAATTTGACATACACAGTAACACGGATCTGAAATTGAAGCCATGTTCAAATTTGACAAAGAGGATGATATATCTGAGAACATTAACCTAGAATCTGCAAAGACATACTCAATTTGCTCTTCTCCGTGATTGAAGCTTGAGATAGAACTTGAGATATGGTCTTCTTCGTGAATGAAGCCATGTTCAAATTTGGCCGCCTCTTTGCCTCGTCGTCGCCGTGATCTGCCTCTTCGCATCGTCATCTTCGCGAGTCGCCTCTTCGTTCCATCATTGTGACTTGCCAGGAAGTGAACCGTCTCATCGTTGCCTCCGGCATCGACATGGTCGTCATCGCCGCCTCAAAACCTGAGTTACCGTTTTGCCCTTACCTTCATCTATGGGATTTTTCAAATTACGAAATTGCCATTGCAACTCCCACCCATTGTCTCAGCGCCGTTTTTGCCTCTACCTCTCTCACGATTCTTCGAAGAACCCTGCAAAAGTGCAACCCTCCTCGTCAGACCTCCATTTTTGCTTCTCCCACGTTTACTATGTGTCTCCGATTTAATTCCTATGCGCATCTTTCCTAACCCTAAAGATCCCAGCTTTCACCCCCAAACCCTCGTTCCTACTTTCTCCCGCCTTCAAACTTCGGCGTTTCCCTGTTTTCGATAAGTTTCGTGCTGCTGCTTCACCTCCGGCCGCCGCATGCTCGTGTTTCAGGGCTTCCATTTAACGTTTCTTTTGCCGTCGTAATATCAGGTCAGTCAGATTCAAATCTTTCCAATTCCCGCTGCTATTTCAATTTGTTAGATTTTTATGCTAAACTGAATGAAGACTAGGGATAAACTTCTTTGAACCACCGAGAAAGGGTTTGGGATAGTTGCGATCTGATTGGGCGGGATCGGTAGACATTGCAAAGCTAAAAAGAGTAGGGACGGAAACAAAGAGATAAATTCTGCCTTTGAGACTTTAAGTTGGATCACTAACCAGATTTTGGTAAAGCAAATTAAAGTGCTGTACTGAAATCAACACCAGAATTTGTTGGATTTGTAAGTTGGAACTTCGTTGGATTACTGATGTGTTTATTGCCAAGTGGTTAACTTCGTTAAAATATAAAGTGATTTTTTGGTCAGCAGTTGTATTGTGCTGATGATATATCATCACATCTGTAATTTATCTCTATAGTGAATTTGTATTAAAATGAAATAATTGGTCACATATATTGCACATCAAAAGATGGTAGAAGGAGAATGATACAAATATATAAATGTACACTGCAAAAAAAAATACCAATTCAGAAAATCTTTTTAAACCGTTTCGGACTACAAATAGATAAAATATACAGATCTAAGTATCCTACAGAAAATAATTAGCTAAAGATATGACCAAATCAAATGCAGTGAGGTTTCTAATGTGCAGCTTGTTACCAAGGTCCGAGAGTCTGGTATAGAATGATGAAGAAGAAAAGCAGCAACATGCTGAGCCGGTAAGCCAAGCAGTAGCGGTTACATACACAGCTGAACCCCCCTGCAGCATGTATCTTGCTTATGACAGTGGTAATGCCCAGTCCATCCTCTGGTTCAGAGGCAAATTTAATGGGAGAGGGAGATTATTAGACGACAGTACTCCATCACCGAGGCGTCGAAGGACGAAGGAAGAAGGATTTGGGTCATCAGACTTGTGCACCGAATGAGGAAGAAGGATTAGGGATAAGAATTAATTTATTTATTTATTATTAATCAATTATAGAGATCCAATTTTAGCCATTGAGTTAATCTAATGGGTGAGATTTACTCATTAGGGAGTTATTAGGAGGTTGTTTATTAGGAGAGGATCCTCTTCCCGTCCAAGTATTTCGAAGAGATAGCAAATTAAATTTGGAGCGCGAAATTCCGGTGAAGAGTGAGGGTGTGACTGAGACTCTCCGGCGGTCCAAATGATGATAATCCTCTCCCGCTCTCCATTTGTAAAAATGTCAAGACAAAATTCGTCCTTGAAATCTGAAATTTGGAATATACAGAAAATAGGCAAGGGGTTGCTCTAATAAATGTTAATGGAGTCGTAGAGCAAAATGGGTTAAGAAATCGCATGGCTCCTACAATAAACACGCGTAAGAGTCTCCCTCTGCTTGCTAATTGCTAATGATGAATTCCCCACCGCCAAAAGGATTTCCCATCCAACCCCGTCGTTCATACCCTACAATAAACTAGAATTTTGAAGTCAATACGATACACTTGGGCGATTTGGGGTTAATGAAGGAAGTGTCATCTCTAGTGCTCCAAAATAGCTGAAACTTTATGGGTAGCTTTGGCACATCTAATAACGTGGGAAAGTGAAAAAAAACTAGAATTTCGAGATCAATACGATCCACTTACTCTGTGAGGTCGATACAATCCACTTAATTTATATATATACTAATCTAAAGATGGTTTGTTAAAAATATACTAATACAAAAGATATTGTTATTTTTAATTTTATTAAAAATTATCGACAGTGGACTTATGAACCGAACCTCTAAAATTCATTGGACGACACTAATCTGGAGTCCATGTAGTCCATGTACCTTGTCTACACTCGACGAATTGCTTTCACAAACTCCGACTTTGCATTCACACCTATGAAGATATGCTACTGTAAAAGATAGATCAACACCAAACAATCAAGCAAAATAACACAGAATGGCATAATCAAGCCATCAATCACAAATACTGCAAATAGATGAAAATGGCTTTCAAGCCTTTATGATAGTCGGCTGCCATCCCCAAAACCCTACATTTGAGGGAACAAAACATTGTCTTATATAATATGCAAGGTAGGGAACATGTGCCTTGCACATGGGGTAGCAAACCCTTACCTCACTAGATGACAAAGGACCGAGAATGTGGCTTCAGGACCACATCTCAACTGATGCCAGCAGAGGCCATAAATGGTCAATTTATTCAAGGGGAAAATACCAAACATAATAATATGAAAATGTAAAGCATAAGATGATCCCCTCCTCAAGTTGGACTTGGTGGGAGACCAACAAGTCCCAACTTGGAAGCAAGGAAATGATGCTGCTTCTCTCCAAGAGGTTTAGTGAGCACATCTGTAAGTTGGACCCCTGTTCTGACATGTTGGGGAAGAATGAATCCTTCTTGCAGTTTCTCACGGATGTAATGGCAATCTATCTTTAAATGTTTGGTCCTCTCATGGAATACTGGATTCTCTGCTATGTGGATAGCAGACTTGCTATCACAAAATAAGGAAATAGGCCTTGGCACACTGATTCTCAGTCTTTGCAAAATGCCCTCAACCCAGACAATTTCACTGGCAGTGGTAGACATGCTCCTATACTCAGCTTCAGCTGAGGATTTAGAAACTGTAACTTGCTTCTTAGTCTTCCAAGACACCAAGGATCCCCCAAAGAACACACAATAACCTGTAAGAGACTTTGCACTGAACTGGCATGAGCCCCAATCAGCATCACAAAAAGCATTGAGAATCATGGGATGATCTTTTGGATAATGCAAACCAGTAGAAACTGTGCCCTTTAAATATCTGACCACATGAACTGTTGCATCATAATGCGGTTGCCTTGGCTCAACCATGAACTGGCTAAGATGTTGTACAACATAAGATATATCAGGCCTAGAAAGATTTAAAAACAATAATCTTCCTATAAGTCTTCTATATTTTTCTGGATCAGGCATCACTTCACCATTGTCAATAGATAACTTCAATCCCCTTGGTAGAGGAAAAACTGCAAGCTTACAATCTGTCATTTGACAATCTGCAAGAATGTCAAGAATATATTTCCTTTTGTGAAGTAAAGTCCCAGTCTTGTCATGCAATATTTCAAGACCAAGTATCTGGCCTTGCCAAGGTCCTTGATAGTGAAGGCTCTGTGCAGAGCCTCCTTAGTCTGCCTTATCACAATCTCATCATCACATGTGATCAACAGATCATCCACATATACTAATGCTACCACAATTCCAGATTTCACAGGCTTAACAAACAAAGAGTAGTCTTCACAAGACTGTCTATAATCAAGGTTTAAGAGGAACCTGCACAATTCTGAATTCCACTGCCTTGAGGCCTGCTTCAGTCCATAAATGGACTTCCTCAATCGACACACTAAACCATGAGTTCTCATAATGTATCCTTCGGGAGGATCCATATACACTTCTTCTTCCAACTTTCCATGTAGGAAAGCATTATTTACATCCAGCTGATACAAATTCCAGTTTCTCATAGTGGCAACAGCAATAAGTATTCTCACAGTGGAGAACTTGGCAACTGGAGAAAAGGTATGTTTGTAATCCTTTCCTTTGATCTGATTGTAACCCTTAGCAACCAGTCTGGCTTTGTACCTTTCTATGCTCCCATCAGGCCTATATTTAATCTTATAGACCCATTTGCTCCCGATAGACTTATGACCAGCAGGTAGCTGTGTTAATTCCCAAGTGTCATTGCACTCTAAAGCCTGAATTTCAGCATTCATAGCATCCATCCATTTAGGATGTTGAGAAGCCTGTTTGAATGTATAAGGTTCTTGCTCAACAGCCATGCACACAAATGATTTCAATACTTCTGAATCACTACTGACTTCATCTCCCAAACACTGAGCTAGAAAGGACTGAGACAAAGAATCTCTTTGCCTGTTATTTCTGCAAACATAATCTTGTAACCTTCTGGGAGCAACATGATCACGAGTAGACCTTCTCAAAGGTGGAAAAACATTAATATCCTGCAATATCTCAGCAAACATTTGTCTAATGCTTCCACTAGAGCTCAGGGAATCTGCAACTTGAGATGGAGGAGTAGAATGTTCTTGAGTGCTGTCTATAGGAACCTGTGGTGGGGGAGAAAAAGATCCAGAAATATCAGGTGAATGATGCACATATTGATCATCATCTAGTGCAGGATTCACCAAGGGCAACACTACTCTTCCTTCATAAGGTGCCTCTGCAGCATTATCAATCTTATCTTTGAAAGGAAATATATCCTCTCTGAACTCTACATCTCTGCTCACAAACATATTTCTGGAATCCAGATCCCACAACTTATACCCTTTTTGTCCAAAAGGATACCCAAGCAAAACACATTTTCTAGCTCTTGGCTTCATCTTGTCCTTACTGCCAAAAGGCACTGGATCATAACATAAACTCCCAATGACTCTAAGATCATCATAATGTGCAGGTTGGTTAAACAACTTCTCATGAGGTGTTTTCCAATTTAGAACCTCTGTAGGCATTTTATTAATGAGATGGGTAGCAGCAAGTAAACATTCACCCCAAAATCTCAATGGTAACCCACTGTGTATCCTCAGACATCTTGCAGTTTCTACCAAGTGCCTATGTTTCCTTTCCACCCTCCCATTCTGTTGAGGAGTGTAAGGAATGGATTTCTGGTGAATGATCCCCTTGGAAGCAAATAACTCAGTGCACTGCCTTTGGACAAACTCTGTCCCATTATCTGTTCTCACACTTTTCACAGAACATTCAAACTGATTGCTAACATAAGTCAAAAAATCACTCACTTCCTGGTACACCTGCATTTTGTTCTTGAGCAAGAAAGTCCAAGTGACTCTAGTACAATCATTAAGAACAGTAAGGAAGTAAGAGGAACCATTATAAGTAACACATTTATAAGGTCCCCATAAATCCATATGGATTAACTCAAAAGGCTTACTAGCCATGTTTAGACTCCTCTGAAAAGGTAGCCTGTGATGTTTAGACAAAGAACATGATTCACAGTGGAATCCATCCAAATCTGAATAACTGAACAACTTTAAGTGTTTTAACTTGGAAATAGAACTATGACCAAGTCTAGCATGAGCTATTTCTAAACTAGCTTTATTACAACTTCTCATCAATCCTTCAACACTTGAGCTGGTGCTGGATAACTCTGAGCATATCTTGTATAGTCCATCCTTTCTGATTCCTGATAAGATTGTCTTCCTAGATCCAAGGTCCTGGAAATAACAATGAGATCTAGTGAATATGGATACAAGATCAGTTTCATCAAGAATTTTGCCCACTGATAATAATCTGTGTTTGAAGTCAGGCACAAGCAACACATCACTTAGCAATAAGGAGTCTGTCAACTGCATTTTGCCCATTTTAGATACAGATTTAATAGAACCATCATGCAACCCTATATGAATAGGCTTGCCCAATTTCTCCTTATGCCCAAGCATACAGGAATCAGCTATCATATGATCAGTTGCTCCTGTGTCTATAATCCAATCAACATAAGTGTTTTCTTTCAAAACACTATTTACATTATTGTAAGGAATCATACCTGCAAAATTAGCATAAGAGCCAGCACCACTCTCACTTTGGCTTTTTCCCTTCATCCTTTGGAGCACCTCTTGATAAACTGCATTCACCATGGTTGTATCTAAGTTGCCATCAGCAATATCATCATCTAAAGGACTGTTCTGAGACTAAGAGCCCACTGATCCTGCCACATTTGCAGACCCTCTGTTAGCATTTCCATTTCTTTCCTTCTCTTTAAGTTCTTTGAACCAGTCAGGAACCCCATGCAGCCTAAAGCATTGCTCAGCTAGATGCCCTTTCATCTTGCAATATGTGCAAGTAGAGTTCCGTTTAATTCTTTTCAATTCTCTCCAGTCCTTTGTTTCCTTCTTAGGACCAGAGTTGTTGAAATTAGGACTATTAAAGTCAGAACTGTTGCTGTTACTAGTGTTTCTCTATTGGAAACTTCCACTTCTGTTTGCTGCTAAGGCACTAGAATCCATATTGATTCCTTGAGACCCAGGTGTCCCATTAGAGGCTTCATTTCCTCCCTCAACTTGCTGAAGAATATAATATGCCTTGTTGATACTAGGCAAAGGATCTGTAGCTAATATAGAATTCCTAGCAGCATCATACTTCTCATTCAAACTAACCAGAAACTACATGAGCCTGTTACGAGACTGCATCTCAGTGAATTTCTTTTTCAGATCACATGTACAGTTTGCTAGAGCACCACATAAGCATTCAAGAATGCATTCTAGAACTTGTAACTCATCCCATTGTCTCTTAAAGACATTATAGAGATCTGCAATACACATGTTGCCCTGCACAATGTTTCCCAGTTTCTTCTGAATTTGAAAGATCCTAGGAGCATTGGATTGCCCAAATCTCTCAACTATTTCATCCCATAGAGCCTTAGATGAATCCATAAACATAAAACCTTCAGCAACAGTCTTACTCATGGAATTTAAGAGCCAGCATCTTACCATGTAGTCTGCCCTGATCCACTTTTCCAAATCAGCATGCCCAGTTGCAGGCTTGACACAAGCACCATTTATAAAGCCAAGCTTGCTCTTGGCACCAAGGGTCATCATCACACCTCGGTTCCAAGTCATGTAGTTTGTACCATCAAAAGGTATAGCGACCAATTGAGCTCCTGGATGGTCAGAATTAGATAAAAATAACGGATCATTAACATTAGTTGGTGCAGCCATATCTTCAGTATTTCTCACCTCTGTATTAGATTGATCACTCACTATGAACATAAACAATTTCTATATCAAGATAAACTAACCAAAAACCCCAGAATCGAGCTGTAGCTCTGATACCATATGAAGATATGCTACTATAAAAGATAGATCAACACCAAACAATCAAGCAAAATAACACAGAATGGCATAATCAAGCCATCAATCACAAATAATGCAAATAGACGAAAATGGCTTTCAAGCCTTTATGATAGTCGGCTGCAATCCCCAAAACCCTACATTTGAGGGAACAAAACATTGTCTTATATAGTATGCAAGGTAGGGAACATGTACATGGGGTAGCAAACCCTTACCTCACTAGATGACAAAGGACCGAGAATGTGGCTTCAGGACCACATCTCAGCTGATGCCAGCAGAGACCAGAAATGGCCAATTTATTCAAGGGGAAAATACCAAACATAATAATATGAAAATCTATATCTATCTATCTATCTATATAACATAAAAAGTTGTGTTCATGGCCTATTTAATGCTCATTTATTTAATTGTTCAAATTTTATATTTTTTGTTTCAATTTCACAAAAGATCACAAATATCTTCATAGCTCAATGGTTAATACTTAATAGAGTTGTTTGGTAGGAGTTAAGGTCTTGAGTTCGAATCCTATTAGCTACACATTGATCATATTTTGCATTTTTTAAAATTTTATCTTAAATTGTCATGTTTGTTATATACTATATTTTAGAGATTTCTCTTTTTATACTATTTGTTAAACAATTATGATCCTAATGATATAAAATTCCTTATTTAAAATTTATTAAATTTTGTTTACCCCGCATATCGATGGTATAATTTCTTATATCCCTACATAATTTAGAAAGTTGAATTTGTTGATAAAAAAATTAAAGGTAAATTCCAAATCTAATTTACTCCTAATACATTTAACATATATGTGTGTCATTTAAATTACTTCTCCAATTATATATAATAATATAAAATCTCTTATTTAAAATTTATTAAATTTTGTTTATCTCGCATATCGATGGTATAATTTCTTAATATCCCTACATAGTTTAGAAAGTTGAATTTGTTGATAAAAAATTAAAGGTGATCAATTCCAAATCTAATTTACTCCTATTTACACATTTGTTGACAAAAAATGAAGACGGTGGAATTGGAGAATAGAAAGACTATAAAATTGATTGTCTTTTCATCTTCATCTTCTAATTTATGTACATTTATCAATTTGAATTTATATCTTGCACTAAATTGATTTTCTTTAATTCAAAATAATAATAAATGATTATCTTTTCATCTTCTAAATAATGCAATGCCAACTTCCTTGGATTCCAAGTAGTGATCACCTATATATTCCAATGGAAAAGGAGAGAGCATAATCTCTATCTTGATCAACATCACATTGATCACAATTGGAAGAAGACCACGTCCAAATTAAGGTCATGCAATACATCAATTTTTACCTTGGATTTTATTTACTTTTTGCATTATTTTCAATTGTATTTATTTGTATGTTATGATTTTTTTTTCACAATCTATATGTTGTTATTATATATCATATGTTTTATTTCTTATTTAATTATTTTTTCTAATTCATATTCTTATTTTTTTTATTGAAGGGTGAAAACTAAAAAGTGTCGTTTTCGCCGCCGATATGTAAACATTGCAGATTAAGAGTATGTTTTTCCATTATTTTTTGTTTTATTCATAATTGATACATATATTTTATTTCGTTGAAAACAAATTTATGATTAGTTTTTCTCCTTTCTCTTGCCTTTATATATGTACATTTAACCATGTTTGTTTAATTATCTTTATTATCGGTATTGATATATTATGAATTTTCCCCAATCTTTAGGGTGTTATTTTATATCATATGTTATATTTCTTATTTTGTTCAAGTAATATATAATTGTTATTTTTTCTAATCTGTATTCCTATTTTTTAATTGAAGTGTTAAGAATCTTACAACATTTGATCCATTGTTACAAGCACATTATGTAATATTTACCACATATGTAATCTTAAGCATAAAGAAATATAATAGTGCCATGAAACTCCTCCCTCTCCCTCTCCCTCTCCCTCTCCCTCTCTCTCATTTTGTTTCGATTTGCTAATTTTATACGTGGTAGATCGTGAATGTTATTTTTTCATATTTTTAATATATGTGTTAATTATTATTTTGTTGAAATAATATATGATTTTTTAATCCTAACTTGGAATCCAAAGAAATTGTCATTTAATTATTTGTAAAATAAAAACATAGTCATTTAATATTTTACAATTAAGGCATTCAACTTAATGCATTTAAGATAATATGAGAAAAAAATTGAGTTAAATTCATAAATAGACATGAATTAGAAGATGAAAAGATATTCATTAATTTTTACCTAAATCTGAAGAAACTAATTGGTCATTAAATCATTTAGAATATGAAAAGATATCCATTTAATTTTTTGCATCTAAGACTATAATTTTATGTATTATTGAATGTAATATGAGAAAAAAAAATTAAATTAATTGAAAATGGAAGTATTAATTAAAAATTTGAACTCAATGAAATATAGTGAAATTCGAATTAGTATTAATATATTAAATTGTAATTTAACATTTCAAAGTGTTCTTTATAGAAAAATACCAAACATCATTAATAAGGATATTTAAATTATTATAATATATTTACTTAAATATAATAATATTTATTTCTACCTTAATCAAAATTCAAAATCCATTCAAATTCAAACATATGTTCTTTTGTTTCGTTGTGAAAAATATTTCATTTTATGTTTTTTGCATGTGAACCAATAATAGATTAAAATCTTTACCAAATAAGAAAGATGTACATTTCTCATCCAACAATCAAAGTCAAGATCTTTAACTAAATAATACGTAGTGAATATAGAATTTTAATGATTACCTTTAATTATTTACAACTAAAATCCATTATCATAGATTATATAAATTCATTCAAGCAAATCCCAGACCAATAATATTTTAATTTAATTATTTTTTTATAAAAACTGCACTACATACTATTATTCTCTTCTTTTAAAAATTTATATAATATGTTATTTTTTTCTATATTTACCAAGTTCGATCTTACCATAACGTCTGGGACAAAATCACATGTCCCGAGCGTAGCACGGGTCTACCTACCTAGTGTAAAGTATAAGATGATAATCTTCATAACACCATTTCACCGTGTAATTGGTGAAAATTCCATCATGTAGTTATCAATCACGGAAAAGAAAAGACAAAAACAAGGGCGTTTAAATCCATCGTCCAAGTATTCCGAAGAGATAGCAAATTGAATTTAGAGCGCGAAATTCGGTCCCCGGTGAAGAGTGAGGGTGAAACTGAGACTTTCCGGCGGTCCAAATTATGATAATCCTCTCCCGCTCTCCATTTGTAAAAATGTCAAAAAGACAAAATTCGTCCTTGAAATCTAAAATTTGGAATATACAGAAAATAGGCAAGGGGTTGCTCTTATAAATATTAATGGAGTCGTAGAGCAAAATGGGTTGAGAAATCGCATGGCTCCTACAATAAACACGCGTAAGAGTCTCCCTTTGCTTGCTAATTGCTAATGATGAATTCCCCACCACCAAAAGGATTTCCCATTCAACCCCGTCGTTCATACCCTATCCCCCGCCGACAGCGAAATCCAAATCCCCCATGACATCCCCTGAAATCGTGGTCAAAATCGACGAAGCCGATGCCGATGACGACCGTCCCACCCACGGTCACCTCCGTGAATCTAGCTTCGATTTCGATGCCGGCGGCACCAAATCCTCCTCCTCCTCCTTCGCCCGCAGCAGCCGCACCGCCAGCGACGAGTTCTCTTTCGGGGCTCCCACCGCTTCCACGGGCTCTGCCTCCCCTCGTAACCTTCCCTCCTACTCCTCCGACGATCCTCCTTCCCGCTTGATCTCCCAGTTCCTGGAGAAACAGAGGGCCTCCGGGGGTGAATTGGCCCTCGACATGGATATGGAGATGGAGGAACTGCGCAGGGACACCCGCCGCACCGCCGGCCTCCCTCCCCTCCATCCGGACTGCCTCCACTCCAAACAAAGCCAGAACCCGAACCCAAACCGAGGCCTCAGTCCTCTCCCCTCCCCAGGCCGAGCCAGCGGCGAGATGCTCCGCGTCTCCTTCAAGGACCAGCGGGTGGACATGTCCCACCGCCGCACCACCGACTATAACGACCTCGGGGAGCTGACCTCCTCCGACGATTCGGACGGGTACGAAGACAACGTGGACGACGATGCAACGGCCGCGTCGGGGCTCCTTGGGGAGGAGAGGCGGGCCAGCTGCCTGCCCAGCCGAAGGTTCCAGAGCCACAGGGATAATCCGGAGGTGGTTAGGTGCACCTCGAACGCGGCGTACGACAGGGTTCCTACACTGTCGAGGAACAAAACGACGCGTTCCAGGTTGATGGACCCCCCAATCTCGGAATCCAAGTCCGGGCGGTACAGCGGCAGATCGGGTCCCATGCGTTCGGGCCTCCTGGGGAAGGGGAGTGGGGACGGGGACCCCGAAGAAGAGGACGATCCCTTCCTGGACGAGGATTTGCCAGATTCGTACAGGAAGGAGTCGGTTGGTTGCTGTGCGGTGATGGAATGGATCAGCCTTGTTTTGATAATCGGCGCTCTCTTTTGCAGCCTTTTGGCCCCTGGTCTAAGGAACAGGGATCTGTGGAGGCTCAAGCTCTGGAAGTGGGATGTCATGGTCCTTGTTCTCATCTGTGGAAGGCTTGTCTCCAGCTGGGGGATACGCTTCATGGTCTTCTTCATCGAGAGGAACTTCATGCTCCGAAAGCGCATATTGTATTTCGTCTTCGGCTTGAGGAACGCTGTCAAGAATTGCATCTGGCTCGGATTGGTCCTCCTTACCTGGCATTCCCTTTTTGACCAGAGGGTTGAGGACGAGAGCAACGTCGAGTTTATCAACACCGTCACCAAAGTCCTTGTTTGCTTCCTGGTGGCTTCTGTGGTCTGGCTTTTCAAGGCTTTGATAATCAAGGTCTTGGCCTCTTCTTTCCATGTGAATGCCTACTTTGATCGGATTCAGGAGACCTTGTTCAACCAGTTTGTGATCGAGACCTTATCCGGCCCTCCCTTGTTTGAGCTTCATAGGGCCAAGGACGACGAGGACATGTCCCCCTCCGAGATTCAGAGGTTTCAGAACGCTGGAGTAGTGTTTCCCTCGGGGGACCTCAAAGCAGCTGCAGCAGCTTCTCCCCGAGCAAAGAGTGAAAGGAGCATCTTCGCGAGTGGAAACCTTATAAAAAAGAACTCCATTGGGCATAGCATCACGAATTCGGGACCTCTCAATAAGAAGCAGGACAAGTATAGCCAGGGAATCACCATTGATCAGTTGCACAAGCTGAACCAGAAGAATATATCAGCTTGGAATATGAAGAGACTGATGAACATTGTTCGTCGTGGAGGCCTAACCACTTTGGATGAGGATATGGTGGCTACCGCTAATGAAGATGACTCGGCAAGGCAGATTAGGAGCGAGGTTGAGGCCAAGGCTGCTGCCAGGAAGATTTTCCGGAATGTCGCCAGGGCAGGAGCTAGGTTACTCGATTGTGAAACAAAGCTCCTCCTTAATTTTAATTGATTCACTCGATTGTGAAATATATATATATATATATATATATATATATATATATATATACACAGTGTCTTGTTAATTTATATGTAACTCACTAGCTTGCTGTGTATTGTTGTCAGGTTTATCTACTTGGAAGATTTGCTGAGGTTCATGGACGAGGACGACGCCCTAAAGACTTTGGGACTCTTCGAAGGAGCTCTAGAAAGTGAGAGAATCAGCAAATCATCTCTGAAGAACTGGGTGGTAATTAATAATATTATTATTCCTTTAGTTAATATTCTTCTTCTTTCCATACCACATATTTCTTTAATTTTGATTGCCAACGGCCCAACACACACTAGCTACTATAGCTAGATATACTCCGTATTATTAATGTTACTGCCTTAGCTCTCGTGATCATATTTTATAATATATATATATGTGTGTAATGTAATGAAGGTGAATGCATTCAGAGGAAGAAGGGCACTTGCTTTAACCATTAATGATACAAAATCTGCCGTAAACAAACTCCACAAGATAGTGAATGTGCTTGTGAGTGTCATCATAGGCCTAGTCTGGCTGATCATACTCAACATCGCCACCTCCAAGTTCCTCGTTTTCGCGAGCTCTCAGGTTCTTCTGGTGGCATTCATCTTTGGCAATTTCTGCAAGAATGTGTTTGAATCCATAATCTTCCTCTTCGTTATTCACCCTTATGATGTTGGTGATCGTTGTGAAATTGATGCAGTTCAGGTGAAGATTAATTAATATGAGAAATCAATATAATATAACTATATATATAGTACGTACGTTGTTAATGTATGCATGCCTTAGGTTTTGTCTAACTTATGCATATCTTCATATATATATATATATATGCAAATGCAACTGCATGCCAGATGGTAGTTGAAGAGATGAACATCTTAACCACCGTGTTCTTGAGATTCGACAACCAGAAAATCATATTCCCCAACTACGTCCTCTTGAATAAACCGATAGGCAACTTTTACCGGAGTCCGGATATGGGAGACGCAGTTGAATTCTGTTTCCATATACTGACTCCACCAGAGAAAGTGTCTCTTGCAAGGCAAAGGATACTGAGGTAATTTTGCATATATATTTATTTAATTTATCTGCTTACCAATTAATATATATGTTGCATGTCAATTAATGCTGGCTTTTTTAATTCTCGATCGATCGATCGATCAGTTATATTGAAAACAAGAAAGAGCACTGGCATCCGAACCCAATGATCATACTAAAGGACATGGAGAGCTTCTACACATTGAAGATCGCTATATGGCTGCAGCATAAGATGAACCACCAGGACATGGGGGAGAGGTGGGGAAGACGAGCCCTCCTGGTGGAAGAATGTGTCAAGGTCTTCAGAGAGCTTGACATTGAGTATCGGGTGCTGCCTTGGAATGTCAATGTTCGCGCTATGCCCCCCTTGTTGTTCGAAAACACCTCTCCTAACCCAAACATGAGCATCGGCTCACCTCAAGGGGGCGTCCACCGGTGAAAATATAGATGGTAGTTTGTCAATCGGAGAAATATTTGCGCGGCAGTTATGGTGTAGCCTGTAGGAATTAAGTATTGCTTTCTTTTAGCTAGCAAAGGTGGTGTGTCCATAACGTAACTGTACATGGAATGTTTAGTGTTAAGACTTGGTAAGATTTAACTTGCGGATCCGCATCTGGTTTTGCTTAACCTTGCATTTTAATACTACGTATTTTCAGTGGGGGATCCGGAATTTATTTTGGTGGGGGGCTAAAAAAAAAAAATTTAAAATTTTTTTTTTGCATCTGTGTATGAAAAAAACAATTTTGTTTAAATAATTAGAAAAGCTTTAAATTTGTTATTTAAATATACATTTTTATGGAAAAAATTAAAGAAAAACTAGAAAATTAAAAAAAATGAGAATTATTTTTATATCTATATATAGAAAATAATGTTTTTGTTAAAATATATTCGAGAGGGCCTTAAATTTGTTAAAATATATTCGAGAGGGTGAGCATGGAGGTGTCCTCAGTGGCGGCGGAAGCATCAAACTTCCCACAACGCCACCGGAGAAGCAACAGGCCATGAGCGGCGACAGGAATCCGAGAGCTATAGGAGGATAGAAGGATGGGTTGAAAAGACGGATGAGGAGATGGAGCCTGTAGAAGGAACTTGAAGAGGAGAAGCCATGGAAGGCAAAAGGGGCGGGGGCGGCGGCGGCAGACCGAGGCTCTGTTGAGAACGTTTTAGGTTTTTGATTTCAGAAGATGATGAACTGTCATGAGCAAGGGTGTCAAAAATGGGAGGTGGAGGAGAGGGGGATGGAGTGGTAGTAACTGGTGTGAATTGCTGAGGGGTTGCAAATGAAACGCGGGTTTCATTCATTCATTTTTTTTTCTTAAAAAAAATTAACTTAAAAATACAAATTAAAATAAATGTGGTTTGAAACCGCGTTTTATCCAAAATTAATTATAAAACGCGGTTTCAAACCGCGTTTTTTTCGTTTGTTTTTTTCCCACCCCTAGATTTCACTTCTTATGAATGGAGACCGCGTTTCTCTGTCATTCCTGAAAATTTTGAATATTTTTGTAAATTTTTTCAAATTTTGATTTTTTTTTTGTAATTTTTTATTTTTTTTTAATATTTTGGAAAAAAAATTCGTCAAAATTTCCGATTTGGGTACCATATGATAATTTTGCTCTTGTCAATAATCCCATACAACACAAAATATGGAGTCGCAAACTGAACTGCAGTCTGCAGCTTTCAGCTATAATTTCCTATAAAGTATAAACAAACCCGGTTTTGATCAAAGATACCATCGTACTGAACTACGGTCTACGGATACAATACTGTACAACTCAACTACTCAAGTCATAAGCTGCAAGCAATTGCACTAATTAACAGATGTCATGTTGGTCTTTCATTCAGATATCGATGCTCAAAAGTCAAAACTCATGAAGATGAAATATACAGACATATTTACATGAAATGAAAGAATGCTTATTGTGTTTTTGGAATTTCTTTTAATTAGGCACCAAGGATGTTAAGAAGAATGGCTCTAGTCTTGACCAGGCGCCTAAACAGGCACTCAAGCACTTCATCGAGCTCTTTAATTTCAGCCTCGAGCTTCAGCATCTTGCTCCTCAGCTTGTCTGCTTCCACGATATTAAGGCCACCCTTCCTCCCAAATAACGGAATTGCAACATCAAGTTTGTCAAATTCACTTGTTGATGCCGATTCATCCTTGCTGTGGAGCAAAAGCTTCGAAACCACAGACCATCTGCTCTTCTTTAGTTGAGCCTTTGGGCTTGCTATATAGGACAGCAAGGACCCAAATATCTTGGCTGTCACAACCTCCACTTGTCTCAAGATTCCTACCCTGGCGTCATTCTTTATTACATGATCCCCACATGAACATCTCTCAAGCACCGTCTTGGTGTCTTTCAAGGACCCTTTGACCACCTGCTTTATCTTCTTTCTAGAACTCATGTATCGGGAAACTTGATTAGCGAGATTCAATTCACCTCTCCCTCTTCTTCGTAGCAACGATTGAATGCCTTGAATGCAATCCTTCATCTGCAAAAGTGCATCCTTTGCACTGCCACACACATCCAAGAGCCTAAGAGATGCATCTAACTGGTCATCAACCCTGCAGGATAGGACAATGGATTGCTGATTCAGCCCCAAAAAGAGCAACTGGTCAAGGCAATCATACAAGTCTTTGAGACCAACGAGGCTATGAATCAAGGATGACAATGAAGCTGAAGTAGAAGCAGCCTCGGAAGATGTCAATCTGCACAAGTGCTCCTCCAAGTGAAGCAGTCGTAGACGTCGGGGAGGTCTGGATGGCAAGCTGAATGAGCGAGCAGGGCAAGGGCTTTCAGTGTTTTGGGGAAGGGTCATATTACAAAGAAAAAGGCACAACCTGGGTTTAATTTGGTAGTAGGTGAGATGAGTACGCAGTTCAGCTCATTCAATTCAATTCAATTCAACTACATATAGACAGACAAGTAAGAGGTGTGACAGGAACCATCTTCATATGTTTACCAATGTGATGTGGTGTGACAGCATCCAGAAATGTTGCAAGATGTCACCCTCCTGCCCACCTCACCAGCTAATATCAGTTCCTATCAAATCCATACATAGTTCAACCAATTTAGGCGTTGACATAAAACCATGGTCGAGGATCATATCACGATCCGAAGAAGGCTTTTGTCTCGATGTGTGTTCATGTTTCTCGGCAGTTTCTGATCAAGGATGACGCACACGGTTAATTTTTAATCATGTTTCAGAGGCCGGCTATTTGGTATTTTGACCCAAGAATAATATAATGGTCAATGCTATCCAAACGCCCTCTGCTCGACCATTACAACTTGTTTAGCCTAAAAGGCTACAAATGAAAAACCTAGCCAGTGGTAAAATCAGGCAATTGCCATGACAGGCAAGTAGTGCAAGTGGTGGTTCTGGTTCCAACAATGACTGCCCAGGCTGCAAACATTCATGCACAAACCTCAGCAATAACAACTTCTCGCAAGCCATGATCATGAACATGAAATAGGGAGCTTTGAGCAATAAAGAATATATTAACAGGCTGACCACTTTCAAGTTTCAAGCATATACTACTCATTTCTTTCCCGTTTCTAATGTCTGCTCCCAGTCCCAATTCCCGACTTCCCGTACTAGTAGTAAATACTAATAAGCAGCCAGCACTCCCGGCAGTGGTTCTCATCTGTACAGTAAACAGCCCTAAAATTCACTTATTCTACCCCTCTGCTCAATGTTTCCCTAGCTATTAGGGGGTATAATGATACATAATGGAGTACTGTAGTGTATATAATACACTAATCTAAAAAGACTCATCCTTCGGCGGCATCCCACACGACTTGCATCCAACCACCCTTCATGATACTAAACTCGTTACTGATACAAAACTTCAACTGATTTTCATCATCACCACATGTTACCTGACATCACCTGCCCTTGTTTCGCTCAGCCGCTTCAAGACTTGTCCACTGATTAAGTTCTACAGATTTTCAGCTGCTCTAGAGGAACCGGCCAGGGGTTCATCTCACACCCCAGATGTATGGGATGATTACAAAAAGGCAAGAAACAGCAAAATGCAGTCATCAAACTCTAGCATGTTCCCTAACAACCTCTTCACTTCGAGATAGCAGCTCCTCATATACTTTTAGGGACTCAGATGTGTATCTGTCCATGGCCTCAAAGATGTGTTGTAGACCTGCCTGTAGACTGGCCTTATTGCTAGTGTCACTCTGATAAACAATGTTCCCAGACAACGACAGGCTACTCGAGTCAGTAGATGCAAGAACCATCTTCTTATCCAATGCTTGTATCTGTTTCTGTAACTTCATATCCTCTCTATCAAGATTCTTCACCTTCCTTTCAATGTCCTTGTCAGTGACCAACCTCTGTCGCATCTCAACCTTGTCTTTTTCCCAGAACTGGAGAACCATGGCTGCAAATACCCTCATGGAATCAACCACTTCCTTCTCAGATAGTCTGTCCAAAGCTTGGGCCCACTGGTAGCATATTACAAAAACTGGGGGTGCCCCAGCCCTCCCGGGTGAGAAGGGAGCTATTCCATCTGCGGTTTCCTCGGGTACATAGGATATGCAATGGAGTAACCAATCATTTAGGGCCTTCACGTATCCCTTTTGTGAGTCAATCCAGTTGGAGAATCTTGAGGTCCATGTGATGAGCTCATGCTCCAACTGCAGAACGGCTTCGAGATGGGCATCACTGGAATTTTTGGATAATGCAATTGCATCCAATCCTCTAGCTCCCTCTACTGCTTGACACTGGCTATGGTGGCATTCAAGCATTCCTCTCCACATTCTGGCCAACCTGAACGAAATACATTCATCCAAGTAAGCGACAACATAGTGACCATATGCACTGGGAAGTGACAAGGAAAATCCAGTTACAACATGACACTTGCATGTTAAGAAACAACACAAGTTCAAACTTACAAGTTAAGTAGTAATTACCACGGGTAAATGACTGTGGTGAAATGTGGGCATATTAACGGGGACATCACTCAAATCAATCAATAAATATATTTAAGACGTCGAACTTGGATTATCATGGAATGTGAGAGAAATAATCAAGACAAATATCGAACTAACCAGGAATCTAAATGACAAAGATGCCCTTTGCAGACAATACAACAGCTTGCCGATAAATGACCATGCAGTAATACATACTCCTTAAATAAAAAGCTCCCGACATACTACTGTAATAGATACTACCTCTGATCAGGAATGCATGATTTTTTAGCAAATGACGCATGTTTTAAGAAAATATGTTACTCATTTACTCCTCTAAAATCATTCCACAACTTTTTCCTAAATTTTACTATTTTTTAATTCTCACAACCCTTTATAACCAATAAAAAGAGTTTAAAAGGTCAACAAACACACAAAGCAATACAAATTATTACAATCCCACTACCTAGAAATCTAAAAGATCATATATTGTTTATCAAAATTTAACTCCTCAAAAACCACCTATTCCTGATCAGAGGTAGTATGTAAAATAGTTTTAAGGAGGATTATTTGAATCAGATGAAAGCAAACATGACACAAACTAAGAAACTATGCCAACTCAAGTCATAATTGGAAATGCCATAAAACCACTGAAAAAACACCCATGAAAGATATAATAAGCAGCTGGTGGTAAGAAGACAAATAAGGGGGAAATGCAGTGTACCCTTGAATTAATTCGTTCAGTTGCAGCCACAATTCTTCATCTCTTAGCTTGCTTATTTTCACAGAGATCTTATCAATGATCTGGATTGAGATCCTAAGCTTTGTAGATAAATCCCTTATAGCAGCTCGAGTTGCATCAATCTTATGGGCCTCAGCACCTTTATCATCTAGACGCTGCAGTCTCACCATCTTCCTGTCATGTGCAACCCTCATTTTTTCTTCAACCTGGAAAAGCAAATGATGAAGCTCTAGTTGCCTGTACAAACATAGTTGCTCTTCTACAAAGCATGAGAATTAAAGCTACATGAGTATGAATGTGTGATGATTTATGATGATCAATCCCTATAATTAAACTAAAATAAAGAATAAGCAGCAAAAGCTTCCACGATTATTATCCCAGACTGGCTCCCTTACAAAGGTAAAGTCCGTGCAAGCAATAGGAGAGTTGAAGAAAGAAAGGTTAGCAGATTATAAATATGCAATAACAAGTAAAAGACTCATTGCAATCACAAGGCTTATATTTTTTTAAATTATCATAACTTGAATATACACAACTAGTGTGTGTCCCATCCCGTGCACGGGAATGTGTTAACACAATATTCTAAAATTATATCTATTATCTATAAAAGAAAACTATTAAAAATATAACAAAAATAATAAATATGAATTACAATGTGAGAATTAAACTAATGACGATTAAAGCATGTGGGAATATAAAATAAAAATTAATCTAGATATAAATAATTCAAACCTAATATAGATATTAAAAAAAAAATAGCTATCAAATAATTAATTTCAATATAAATAATTCTTTCAACCGAAAAATAATCTAGATATAAATAAAATAAAACCTATCATATATTTATCTATTAATAGTTTTTGTTAAGTATGACTATGAAATAATTTTGATTTATTTTTATCAATACATAGATAGATTGTGGCTTCTTTTTTTGTTACGAGGAAACCCATCTTTGGTGGCAAACCCCGCCCAAGGAGCAAGGAAAACCTTGGATTAGGGGCGGAGGCACATAGATTGTGGCTAGACCTGTCAAAACACAATCCGACCCGGTGACCCGACCCGACCGACCCGAAAAATTTCCGACCCGAACCCGAAAATTTTGACCCGAAATTTTTTTTCGACCCGAACCCGAAAAACCCGAAATTTTCCGGGTAATCTGGGTTTCGACCCGGTGACCCGATTGACCCGATAATTTTGACCCGATTTACCCGATTGACCCGGTGACCCGATTGACCCGGTTGATTTATAATTATATATAATTATTTTTTTTATATATAATTAAAATTTATCACAAAATTATCAAATAATGATTTTTTTAATTTAAAAAAGAAAAAATTGACAAACCCGAAATCGACCCGAACCCGACCCGAAACCCGATCAAACCCGAGTTCGAGTCAACCCGAAAAACCCGAAACCCGTTTTACCCGAGACCCGTTTTACCCGAAACCCGAAGTGACCCGACCCGAATGACCCGTTTGACAGGTCTAATTGTGGCTCATGATAACTTTCTCTAACAAAAATTTTGGAGGGATTTTCACGTCACATAGGACGCTATGCATCGGTTTTAGTATATGTCTATAGATTCTTTATTGAGGCATGATGTGATATGAGAATTTACAATTGGTGAGTATTTCAACATTTAGCAAATGCTGTGAGGACATGGCTTTCAGTCCAACAAAAGCATAGACATGAACTGAACTCATGGCAAAGTCCTTATCTTTCAATTTCAAGGTCTTCCCCTAGTCAAGAATCAAGACATAGTGATGCACTATACAAACAACCTTCAATAGGCCAAAAGTGGAAAGGAAAGGGCCCATAACCAAAAACAAAGTGTAATTGTCGTCAATAAACAATAGGTAACAACAAATCGAGTATTCCTCTTATCCGTTTCTATTGAAGGGGTTACTACACATCATTGAAGAATGAATATAACACAACTATGTCTGTACCTTAACTTCCTCAAAGAGTTTTTTCTCCCAAAGATAGAGCTTGTGTAAGGTAGCAGAAAGGGAGCCTGGGTTCAATCCCATGTCCTCACCAGCATCTGTAACAGATGACGATGCCTCCGAGTCCCTGGAGGTGGAAGGTAAAGAAGGAGCAATAGCACCCAACATCTTGGATGGAACTGTCAAAGGCATTCATCAGCTTAGAGACTGACAATGGAATCCAACTAAATCAATCTGAAACTTATTTATAGAGTCTTAAAGGATCCATCATAGTATTCCTACTATCCATTTCTATGGAGGGGAAGAGTAATAAGAACAAAGTTCGCAGTTAGATATGATCCAAAACAAAAGCAATGAAACCAACTCTCAGTCACTAACCTGGGTAAGATGAGGTCCTCCGGTTATTGGGCAGCTTCCCAGCCTCGAGCATATTGGCAAGCTCACCACCGGAAGCTGACGCTCTCTCGAACTGAACCTGAATCTCCTTCACAACCTCGGAGAAATTCCTGAAACCACCACTCCGGGCGTTAAAAGCGCGCACATTGCTCTGCTCCTCTGATCCACGTGCTCCTTGACCAACAACCTTCTTATCCACCATGTGGACCTCGTACTCCACCGGATCCGGTTCTAGAGAAACACTAGGCCTAGCCCGGTAAATTGCGTCAGACTCACTAACCCCAAGCTGGTCGGTCTCCACCGCCTTTGAATAGTTCTTCCCAGCACCACCACCACCGGAGCTAGTTCCAGAGTCACCGGTGTCAACGAACTTCTGATCCCCATGAACTTCCTTGACAACCTCATGCTGGAAATCCTCATCCTCCAAATCAGGAATGCCCTCTTCCTCCCTCACCTCCCTTGAATCCCTGCTAGCCCTGCTGGGAGTATAAGGCGGGTAGTTAGCCTCAATATTGTCAAAGAAATTAAGCAGGTCCCAAGGGGATGTGTTGGATGGGGGTGGAGGAGGCGGGGGAGGCGGCTGCTGCTGCTTGTTGGAAGACGAAGGAGACCCACCCCCAGGATGCCGAGCCTGTGGGGGACCACTGAAGAATCCACCCATTACACCACCACCTCCACCTCCACCTCCATAATAACCCATATAGCCACCAACATCATAAGAAGGATGGCCGCCATAGTAGTAGGAATTAGGGTTCTGATTAGGGTTAAAATAGGGCGGATTTGACATCCCCATCTGGATACTTTCAGGGGGCAAGGGTTTCTGCTGGTAGGAAACAGAAGGAGTGGGCTGCTTTTTCATGAAATTCATGTGCATACTGGTGGTGTATCCTCCTCCTCCTCCAAGAGGAGGATTGAAATTCAAACCCGAACCAAAACCCTCGTGATTCTCATACTGATACATACCCATACCCTGCTGCTGGCGGTGGGGAGGAGGGGAAGAGTACCGCAACTGGTGATGTGGCTCCTCCGACCCGCTGAGCTCCTCATCCGAGTGGAAATGGATATGAGATCCCGAACTGGAATGGGAGAGATGATGACCCGACCCAATATGTGAAGGTGAACCCGAGGACTGGAGATGGTGTTCTTGCTCCTCCTCATCTGCTTCTTCTTCAGGGTCGCCTTTCCGGTGAGAGGGGAGATTGAGGACGGGAGAGGGAGGGACGATGGTATAGGCGGAGGAAGCAAGGTCGGAGGAGGAGTTGAAGAAGTGGAGAAGGGAGTCGCCGACGGACTTGAGGGAGTGAAGGTAGGCGAGGTGGGCCTCGGCAAAGGCGGAGCGATGGCTCAGAGCTTCGTCGAGGAAGGTGAGGCGCTTGCGGCAGAGGACCACCGCCTCCGTGTCATCAGTCTTTGAGCTTGCGCAGCCCATAGACCGTCAAAAGGTTGGGATTCAATCGGCAAAAAGATGAAAATAATTTCTTGATTTGCAATTGGACACTGGGAATTAGGGGGTTGATTTTAGAGGTAGAAACTAGAAAGGGATCCAGGGATGGAGAGGCGTACAGTGGGTAGTGGGTGCATATGGGGGAGGACACCACACCACACAACACAAGTACACAACACTCCGAGAAGAGAGAGAAATTGTTCTCTTTTATTGCAGGGATTTTTAGAGAGACAAAAGATAAGGGAGAGAGAGAAAGGAGCATCTTGACAGCAGGGAAACGAGAAGACCAGAGAAGAGAGAGAATTGTCTACTACAGTATGGTCGGTGGAGATTGTACTCGCGGTAGTCGATAGTGGATTCTAGATCGCCTCAGAGGTTCAGGCGCTCTAAACTCTAAAGGGACTGGGGTTGCGGGAGCCGGGAGGTACTTGGCTATTTTGAAAGCGAGCGTTAGTTGTGTTACACAGTTACACCGCTTGTACGCCACCCGCAAATCCACAACACATTACTACGGAGTATTGACTATTGAAATTCACCGGTTAAGACTTAAGAGGAGTTCCCTGGTTCTCTGAGATTTATGCATCACCACAGCCGTTTGGCTTCAACTGTGGCGATCCTTAAACAATTTGTTTGACAAACCAACCTACATTGGCTTCTTGCCAATGATTTCAATGTGACTATAAATCTGGGGGAACGATCTCACCTATTCTCTGTCGGCTTGAATTGGGCTATGAAGCCTTTGTGAATGGGTAAATGGTGTGCAATTGGTAGACTTGAGTTATACGGATATTTTCTTCATGAGATGGTATGTGAATTTTGCTCACAATCGTAAAATTGTAAGTCTGAACTGGGTTTTATGTTGTTCGGATTGAAGAAGCTCCTGCGAGGGGAGATACAAGAGTCTCAAACTCAATGCTTCAACAAATTCTTAGAAAAGACAACAAAAATATTTCTGGGTCATTAATTGGATTTTGACAACATTGATGAAAATAGAAACAGAGAAAGAGGAGAATGTATGCGCACTGTACTGTACAGTTACCAAGCAGAAACCCTGTTAATTCATCATGTTGATCCTCACTTATCACATAGATAAAGCCGGATTCTAAAAGAAAATATCACTTTGCTTGGACTGTGCTTTAAGATCTTTCAGTTTTTTCAGGATGTTGCTGAAATAATCCTGCAGGTACTTCTCCAGGGAGGTAACTTCTTTCTGATCAACACCCAGAAGTTGGTATGTCTCACTCATTGGCACTGAGAAGACGGTATCACTTGTAAGGACCTATATAGAATACCAAGTTCAGGAATTACTACATAATGCCCAAGACCTAAGAAATACTAAAGGAAGATATATATATATAGCAAAGAATTGTGAAACAAGAAAAATGTTCTAACCAAACAAAAGAAAGCAATCACAAAGTAGCAGTACGCTTGAATCAATATAGCGAATGCCCAAGCATTATAATTTCCAACTCCATATCAATGAAAAATAAGTTTTATATATAATCCAGCATGTAAGAATAAGAGGCCACATACCTCAGAAAATGCCAATCTATCAGCAACATCATTTGTCCACTCAAACAGCCTAGTCAGCTGGCGAGTTAATCTCAACACCGAGACAGGGACAGTGGTGACATTTGCATCTTGACCCGCCAGCCTCTCACACAATGCTATTACCTGAAGGCATTTAAGTGCCATGTAAGCTCTCGCTCTACTATCAAATCTTGCCATTTAAGCGCTAACAAAATGATGGAACAATAGGATGATTATTGAAGAGATCTCCAAGTACAAAACGTTAAAGCTAGAATTGAGTCTGCATTATGTTGGATTTCAAGTGCTTTCAAGCCGGAGCTTTACAAACTCAGCTTGAGAGGGAGTGTTGAATAAATTGGTTTTACTATTATGTCATAAGTTAGTTGGTTGTTACATTTAATGTGTTGCTTTAGTTTTAACTTTCTAATTGTAGGTTTATATTTCCCAAGTCTTTACTTTATTATTAAGCTGTTTAGCATTTGTTGTCTGTCTTAATAGCTTCTCATGTCGGCTACTAGCTGCCATCTTCCTCTCTATTTATACCTTGCTCTACCATTGTAACAATCATTGTAGGTTTATATTTCCCAAGTCTTTACTTTATTATTAAGCTGTTTAGCATTTGTTGTCTGTCTTAATAGCTTCTCATGTCGGCTACTAGCTGCCATCTTCCTCTCTATTTATACCTTGCTCTACCATTGTAACAATCATTAAGTATTATTAAGTTTTATCACAATGAAGAGCCTTCCTCATATTTCCCTTTTCTACTTGAAAGTCCTCTCTTCTTTCTCCTTATCAAATTTGTTGTCAGTTTAGAAATCTAACAGAAGTCATAATACCAAAGTAAACAATTGTAGAGCATAAATAGAATGTGAAAGACTCCGATACCTCTTGTGTTGTCCAAGCTCGAGGTCCAGCAAAAGTAAGAAGCTTTCCGTTGAGTTTCTCATTGCGTAAAGCTATGAAAGTCAATCGAGCAATATCCTGCATTGTCGAAGGTAGGGAGTGGAGAGGAGGGCATGAAGGAAAGTGTGTAAACTTGAATGCAAACTATGCCATCTTATTCCCTTGAGATCATCATCAAAGAAATCACCTGAGTATCCATATATGCTATCCTTGTAGGAGCATCTGTTCCCCAGACGGATTTCTCTTCCAATATTGGAACTGCATATTGCCCAATAAGGCCCTGGAGCAGTGCACTCTCAAGTCACATTGTTGGCTCATTATGATCAATGTATATCAAACTGGATTCTATACCGCATCTTTATATTCAAGCACACACTTCCACCATAGGCAGCCATAGAAGCTTTAACAATTGTACCATTAGTGTTCCTAACTTCTAACTAATTCATCTGGAGCATTCCCCAGTTTATATGTATATCTCCTTCTACACAAAAGATGATGAGCAAAAAAGGTTTTGCTTTCTCAACCTAACCCCCGCCCCCCCACGCCCCCCCCCCCCCCCCCCCCCCCCCGAACCACAAAAAAAAAATCCTTTCTCTCTCTAGGCGGTATCAAACCACAGTGACCTGGACGAATTATTCATGGTCAGTATAGTAGCCTCATCGTTGGCAGTTCACAGTACGATTTTCTAACTGTGTCATGTTTATTTTGGCAATAAGCTCAGAAAACGGGCATTTTTAAGTACATAGGATGGTTCCTTTCCTTTTTCTATTTTTGAATGAATTTCTTATCTTGCCCTCTATTCCAAATCATCAACTGAACACTGCTAACCAGCTAATTTTACTAGCAAGGAGTGAAATAAAGCAAACATTTTAAAAAAAAAATAATACACATAATAAGTTATTACCTGCATAAAACCACATAATCGGATTGTAATATGTGATAGGCCAGAGTCCTGAAGAAACTTTTCAGTGCAATATTTAATCTCCATCAGTGGCACTTCTGGATGCTTGTCACAATTGTGAATGGAAAAGAACACAAATTTCTGGATTCCCATTGCTTTTGCGCATTGTATAAGAGCAACTTTTCCTTCCCAATCTACCTAGATAGAATAAGAGGATCAATTAATGATGCAAAGCTTGTGCTAATAATATGTAAATGAGCAAAATAAAAGATATTCTATAGCTCAATCAAAATAAAATACTCTCTCCGTCTCAAAATACATGTATTTTTAGCCCATAAAATTTTGTCAAAAATACATGTCTTTTTAGATTTAATAATAACACTTAACCTACTTTTACATTTAATCATTACTCTAATTTTTACATCACCCCTACTCTCCTCACAAATTTAAAAAAACAAAAAACAAATACTCTAATATCAAAGTCTAATCATTACACTTAATCTACTTTTTACATCTAATCATTACACTTAATATACTTCTTAATTCACGTGTTCCGTCCTAAAAAGACATGTATTTTAAGACGGATGGAGTATATGTTATACAACAGAACACAGGAGATATAATTCTCCAGGCATCCAGCCACTAAAGCTTGAAGTGGCAGCAAAGAGTAGATGGAATGTTTATTGGAGTACCCAAATATGAGACAACAAAACAACGACCCAGTTATCACACCGGGGCCGAGGTCTGGGGTTCAAAGTGTGCATATCCATTCCCCAAACAACCCAAGAGGATATTTCCGAAAGACTCAAAGCTAGGGGAAACAAAGAGAAACTGCAGATGGATGTAAAGATAAAAAGATGAGTATAACTAAAACAAGAACTATGATGCAACACAATACTCACTTTTTTTATTGGTTCTTCAGGCCGTCCAGTAGCACAATCAATTACAGTGTGAATGCCAACCAGGGTCGCAGGAATAGTCTCTGGTTTGCTAAGGTCAGCATTTACAACAGTTGCACCCCAGTCACGGAGGAAATCAGCAGGGGCTGGTCTAGGTCTCACAAGGCAACGAACATCATAGCCCTCATCTAATGCACGCCTCACAACCTGCCTTCCAAGAGTCCCAGTCGCACCAACAACCAGGACGCTTGTCGGCCTGACAGGAGTTCCTGGAGCATAGTTAGTTGCCATAGCTGCACGAGGAATGAATTTAACCAATGGTTGCCCATGTGATCTTCCTGCGCAGACATATGTGACAGCTACCATTAGGAGGGTCGTAGAAATTAAATGGGGGAACTCGAGGAAATAATTAACTGAATCTTCTCTCTTCCATTTTGGAAGATCTAGAACATACTCGTCAGCCTACACCTGTCCAATGTTTATTAAACTAACGGGCCAACCTATTTACACCCGATGATGTTCATCTTATTGATCATACATGAGATATGGATAAGATTAAGTAAAAGATACATATCATATATGAGCAATGTCTAATGCAACTTGATTAGCCAACAAATACATGTTATCAACTTCCAGCTATGGACATATTAGACCCATTACTGTTAGCCAAAAGGCATATTATTGAAACCACATCCATTGAGCGAAAATGGGAGTATTAAAGACAGTGTGCCTATTAGGAGCACCCAAATTTAGTATTCAATTGGAACTTTTCTCCAGAACGGCATCACCTGCCCCTAAGCATGCAATGTGCACCGAATCCAGATTAATTTTATTTTCAATATGCGAAGTTGCAAATCCACTATACCAAGCCACAGGGAGAACCGAGAAGATGCCTTATCTTTTATCCTATTGAGAGAACAAATTTAAATTTATTAGGCAATTGAACTCCCTTAGAAGTCAGAATCAATAACCTTTGTTATCTGCTAAGCAATAAGCAACAGCTGGTTTGCACATTTGAACTGTTTATTCCCTCTCTGTTTTTTTGGTGGATGGGGGGTGTAAAATCCTTAATTCCTAATGTACACCTTGATCTTCAGGATAATAATAAGAATAAATAAATAAATCTGTTTGAATTAGGCCATCTTGAGCCGACAGAAACGCCAATAGTACTAAATTAACAATCAAAATAAAAAAGAATCGAGCACCTGAAGAGGAGAAAGAAGAAGAAGAGGGGCAGGAGATTATGAGATCTGGTGCTATGCTGCTCTTCCATGAAAGCAAACTGTAGCGGCTGCAGGCTCCGCTGCGACGGCCGTGGTAGTGCTGGAGATTTTGCGGTGTCGCTAACTGCGCAGGGAGCTTCGACGACATCTTTAAAACACTTCAAGGTGTCTCTCTGCGAGGGAGGAAGAGAAACAAGTAGAACGAAAAAAAAGAGGGGTGGGTGGGAGACGAGTGATTGGAATAACAGATCCCAGACCCGCCACGTCCTCCTCTCCTTTTGGATTACATTCCCGTCTGCACGTCATCACCATTCTTGGCTTTTCCCACCAGATATTGGCATTAATCCTCAAGGTCTGATGTAGGGATGGCTACGGGCCGGGTTCGGGGCGGAGAGTACTCTCCCCGTCCCCGTCTCCGTCCCCGTTTGTAAAAAGTCTCCCGTCCCCGTCCCCGTCCCCGTTCGCAGATCAAAAATGTTTTTCTCCGTCTCCATCCTTGTCGGGTCCCCGTCCCCCTGCATTCCTCGCGGGTTTCCCTGTTGGATCCCCATTTCAAACTTATGGTTCCCTCATTTAATAGAAAATTATAAGATATTATTAAAGTTATGTAAAAAAATATGACATAAATATTATATATAATATCTCATAAATATAAATTATAAGGTAAAAGTTTAAAAATAAAAGCAAAATTATTTAAAACTAGGTAATTACTACCCCTTCCACATCCCCGTCCCCGTGCGGGGAATTACTTTGCCCCCATCCCCGTCCCCGTCTCCATTTAATTTCCCCATCCATGTCCCCGCAACTAGGATTCCCCACAAGGATCGGGGAGTCCCCGCCCCATTGTCATCCCTAATCTAATGAGATGGAGTAGCACGCAAAAAAAAATCGAGGTGTGTTATACTAACCTCGAAGGCCGTTGGCAGACCGATAACTATCAAAATTAACATAAAATACATAGACGATGTAAAATACAACAATTGAGATGGAGTAGCACAATAATAAAAACTAGTAGTATCATCAATCAATTTTTTAAAAGTAAAATAAAATGATATTGTATAATTAAATAAACGGAAATTTCGCGAGGTAACCCTGAGGTTTCGCGTAATTCGCGTGGTAAACAAGGGTTTCAGATATTTCGCCTGGTAACCCTGAGGTTTCAAAAAAAATTGTCTCACGCCCAAAACTTTTGTTTTGGCAAAAAGATGTCATTTAAAATTGTAAACGGGTAAATAATGTAATATTAATAAAAATTGTATAGCCTTTTCACAAATATAAACAAAACCTCTTTCAGGCGGAAGAAAGACGATCGATGGCAAAGGGAGAACGATAGCAGAGGAAGAAGAAGTGCAGAGGGAGCCGTGGTGGCAACTGGTGGCTCCAGCGGCGGCCAATGGAGAGAGGGGCGGTGGGCGGTTGTATTGGTGCCGGTGGTGGTTGGTAGTGGTGTGGCATCGTCAGTGGCGGGCGGTGGACTGCGAATTGAAGATGAGTTGAGAGCTCGAAAAATTCGAGAAGGTACGACCGAAATTTCAGTATAGTTTCTCAATTGAGTTCTTATTGATTGGAATTAGTAAACCTAGTATGCGAAATTGAGCTCAAATCATGGTTTGAACCTTGAAATTTTGAATTATGAATTTTAGGGTTTAAGGGGTCCAAAATTTGGGGCTTTTTTTTATTATGGTTTGCAAGGGATCCGAAACGTATGATATCATCAGAGCAAATCTTTTTGAGCTCTCATTAAAAATCAAACAAAGATTCATATCATACGTTTGCTCTGATTAGCTAGATTTTTTGTATTGAATGACAAGTCAGGAATGTTAAGGCAATTGGGATTGCTTTGAAACTGACATTATCAGGGATGAGTCTGAGACATGGGCCTTTAGTTTGATCGTAGTTGCTTGATGGTTACTTAGATGAATTATTTGAACAAGGTACTTAGCATTGTATTTTCCTGGGTAAACCCAATCTCTGCACTTGTACGAGCAGAAATGGATTGTTCCAAGGCTTCAAGAGCTCTTGCAGCACGGACTCTAACATTATCCATGTTTGTAGCACTGATGATTTCTTTGACAAAAAGGTCCCCCCATTGTGCACCATCATTAGACAAGTTTGTATCAAGTAGTAAATGAGAAGGAGTGCCTCCTCATTTTTGTATAAAGCCCTATGACTTTGTTTAATTTAGTTTAGTGTAAGTAATTCTTAATGTTGGTATTTGGATGATAGCAAAGATGTTGGTTAAATTTTAGTTTATTTATTGAATATTTTGGCCTATTAGCTCAATAGGTAGAGCAACGTGCTTATGCACGAATATGTGGGTTCAAATCCCACATAGGCTATCTAGACATTGCATTGTTACTTACTTAGTTGAAAAACCTTAATTAATTATGCATGATAGGGTCCAATTCAGTCTCACAACAAAAATCTAAGAATATAATCGAGTTGAATGGCTAATTTGATCGCACACATGATACATTTACAAACGAGTTTTGGTAATCTTTAAATCTTCCAATATTAATCAGAATAGGGGTAGTCTTAAATGTAATTGGAAATTAGCCTATGCAGGATTCGAACCCACATCTTGTGCACATGAACATCGCTCTACCACTTGAGCTAATAGGCTTACAATTTGCTAGAAACATATTAATGATAGGTGATCACAAACCACACCTAGACCAAAATGGTGAAGCTTTTCAGTGTTTTTTTCTCTTTCAGATTGATGCCTCCCTAACCACCTATCGACTAGAGCGAAGCTTTGTTATTATCACTAATGCAAACTTAATGAAACTTCCCGATTGATTCTGATTTATTTAGCCAACAACTTGACATTCACCACATTGATCACATAAATTGAATAGCCAAAAGAATTTGACTAGGTACTATAAAAATCAAATCAATGTTCTTTTGCATTTACCATGAAAATTTACAAAATTGTAAACATTCAAAGCTCTAGAGCCTCTCACTTGTTCACTGCAGTAATATAAGATTGGAAACAGCAGAGACGATGAAATGTTAAGAAGAATCATAACTGCTCTTATACTACCTTATGTAGCAATTCCATGCTTTCTAGCCACTTGTCTGCATCCAACTTCGAAATGGAACTGTTTTTCAAGAAACCTACACCAATCTGTGCTACCATTTGATTAGCCACCAACGAATAAATAAAGCATACAATAAAATTGAGAACGATAGAAAATCTTTTACTAGGGAGACTGAAAACACGTCTAGGACCCTCTTTGATGAAGGGAATTCGGATCCCTTGCAAGTTGCAAACCATAACTAAAAAAAGCCCCAAATTTCAGACCCCTTAAACCCTAAAATTCATAATCCAAAATTTCAAGGTTCAAACCATGATTTGGACTCAATTTCGTATACTAGGTTTACTAATTCCAATCAATAAGAACTAAATTGAGAAACTATACTGAAATTTCGGTCGTACCTTCTCGAATTTTTCGAGCTCTCGACTCATCTTCAATTCGCAGCCCACCACCCACCACTGACGATGCCACACCACTACCAGCCACCGCCAGCACCAATGCAACCGCCCACCGCTCCTCTCTCTCCATTGGCTGCCGCTGGAGCCACCAGTTGCCGCCAAGGCTCCCTCTGCACTTCTTCTACCTCTGCTATCGTTCTCCCTCTGCCATCGTTCGTCTTTCTTCCACCTGAAAGAGGTTTTGTTTATATTTGTGAAAAGGCTATACAATTTTTATTAATATTACATTATTTACCCGTTTACAAGTTCAAATGATGACTTTTTGCCAAAACAAAAGTTTTGGGCGCGGGACAAAAAATTTCGAAACCTCAGGATTACCAGGCAAAATATCTGAAATCCTTGTTTACCGCGCGAAATACGCGAAACCTCAGGGTTACCTCGCGAAATTTCCGTTAAATAAAATATTTGTTTAATACTCAGAATATATATCTATATACGCATAATTAGCGAATCCATGGTTACAGACAAAGTGCATTAAAGAAAAAAGCTCTCTCCTCTCTCTAGAATTCTAGAGATAGGGAAATTTGCTAACCCCTCTTCGGAGGCAAATAACTCCTCTTCAGAGGCAAATAATCCCTCGTCGGAGGTTAGATTCTCTTCTTGACTAAGGTTCTCCTCGTTGAAGGTTCTCTATCTCACCTTTGGTGTTCTTTTTCTTGCCCCATTGGTCCTTGGCTTGATGGTTGGCCCTCTCGTCGTCATCCTTCCCCCTTCGGGTTTGGCCTGGCTCACCCCTTCGATGCCGATTTGGAACGCATCCCCGCCCATCCTTGGCCCTGATTTTGTTTCTCTTGTTGGGGGTTTTGTGGGCTGTTGTGGATCTTCGTCCCCTCAGTCCGCCTGTGCCCCTTCTCGGTCGAATTTGGGGCTTCTGAACCATCTTCCTCATCCTTTAGACTCAGCGGCACGGATGGTCCTCGTCCTCTCCGCGCTCGCTCCCTATGTTGTCGTGGTTGGGGCTATGGATTTCGTCTTTCCTCGCCTTCCCCATGGCTGAGTTGGGTGGTGGTGCACCTTATTTCTTGTTGTTCCGGCCCAGGCCTAGTGCTGCTACCCCCTATTGTCTCCCCGTCGTCGACTTGTGCTCGGTCACTATTTGGCCTCGATTTGTGGCGTCTTCCTGCCTCCTATTCACCCGGGCTTTTCCACGGCTCATTCGTATGGTGCCTCCCAGCCCCGATCCTTGGCAGCGACGGTCGGCTTTGCTCGTCTCCGGGCGGAGACGCTATCCTTGGATGTCTTTGTCGGTAGTGATGCAATTGTTGTAAGCTACGTTCATGAAGGCTCTCGTTGCTTTCCTCATTTGGGCCACTATCCTCCTTTGGCCCGTTTGTTTTCCCTTTGGGCCCAAGGCAAACCCATCAAAATAAAATATTAAAAATGAAATTATAATATTAAATAAATATATATTTCTATAAATAAATTTTCCCAGTTGGGTTATCTTTTCCCAATTGGGTTTTTAGTGCGTTCGATCCAGGCGGTGTTCTACTTGTGGCGTGACTGAACTTTCTTTCCCATGAGTTGGAGTTCTGGTTGTTTGGAGCCGGGACAGACTGGGATCGTGGTAGTGTGTATCAAGGCGTCTCCTTTTCCCAGAAGATTGATTCTTTGGAGGTTCGTCTTCACTGCCCACAGGAGGCTCCTGATGTACTGCTGGCCTGCGGTGTTGCTTCTTGGTAGCGCTTGGCTTCGTTCGTCTCCCACGTCCTCTTCTCGTTTGGTTTAGTGTTGTTTTGTTTCGCTATGTAGTGCGCTTTTGCATGTATTTTGCACCACCTATGTATTCTTGTTTGTTTATGACAGTTATCCGTTTGCCGACTTGTTGGCCCTCGAGGTTCAGGTATGGATGGCCTCGAATTTTTACCTAATCAAATATATATACACACACGCATAATTATCAACGTGTGGATAATTATCACAAAATTTCTCAGCCAAAAGTATTTGTATACATGTGCTAAAAAGTAATATTAATAAGGGTTATTTGCATAGATAGATGACAAAGGGAAAACTTGTCATTGATCCGTCAAAGTAAACTCAAATTTATAACTAGTATAGCAATAAGCAAGAGATCGATCCCACAGGGACATTCGCTATTCAAGTGTGATTCAAGTGCCAATTAAGTAACCAAAAGGGTTTTTTTTAGTGTGAAAGTTCCGCCTTTTATCAAAGCGGATTGATGAAAGCAAAAGTAAATAATTGTGATTCAAACAATTATGAGAAGCAGTTCTACCTACAATTTTCCACTTTCTTTGGTTTAAAACGATCCTTGTAACATCTTCTCGTCCTTTTAAGTTTCCTATGAATGCCCTTGTCCCGACCTAATATAGTTACTAGTCCAACCAGTCCTAGCAACCCTTATCAATCGAACAGTCCCTAAAGAAGGATTTAACTCAATTGATAGCTTTAATTTCAGAGATTAGCCAAGGTATTTGCAGTCCCTAAAAAGGGATTTAACAACACATTCAACTTCTTACTCATTCAATTAGTTCAACCGGGCCTAAAGGAACAAGTTTGCTACTTAGGTTAAGGTTCAACACCAGGAATCTACAAAACGTTAGCAATTGAATTGATCTAACTAGTTGGCCAGACAAGAAAGAACAAAACAATAAACAATCAAGCACAAAGAAGTTGAAGCATTCAAATATAGGAAACAATGAACGAGAATTAGAAACTCACAATCAATCCAAATAAAGCATCAAATTGTAGGCAGAACAGATGAGTTTATTTCCTCATGGAAGACATCGCTCAATCTCTAAATTGTCTGATGAATGTAGGAATAGAATAGAAGTCCCTAAAATTAAACAACATTTGGCCTTTTAAACAATCCAAGTCGACCATTGGAACAAAACAACAAACTAGGGTTTCATTAAACGAAACGACGCGCACTGACGACAAATGCTGCGGCCGCGGCATCAGCAACTTTTTTCCATCCCGCGGCATTTGCTGTGCTGCGGCCGCGGCACACATGCTGCGGCCGCTGCATCGGTCTTTCGCGAAAAATCTGTCTCGAATTTGCTCTTCTTGTCAACAGGAAAGTTGTAGCTCTTTGAAAGAGCTTTCCAACGCATGGTCATAATAGTCAATCGGACAACCAAGGCCTCCAGAAAGTGCAAAACAAGTTCAGCATGCCTAGCGACAACTTCTGCAGACTTGTTCTTCGTTAGGTTCGCTTCTTCTTCTCAGGACCTCTTGAGATCTTCATGTAAGCTTCTTCGATGAACTAGACATTCTCATATAATGCGTTATCAACTCCTGTCTCATCATCGGATCCACGATTACCTGAAATAATCAATACAAGTGTGTAGATTCCGACTCCTTCCAGAATACTCACAAGATGCAAATTAACTACAGATTGTGAACGAAGTGCAACCTAACTAGCCTAAAAATCCCTATAATGTCTATCTAAGATATGCATTATCAAATTCTCCCACACTTAACATTTGCTTGTCCTCAAGCAATGATAGAATGAACACGAATCAATGCATCCCACAGGAAATCCCTTCAAGTTTCAACCTCATCAAAAAGCAACATCATAGCAGGTGGAAACATAAACCAAGCAAACAAACGTCATAGCATGTATTCCAGTGATCAAATCTTAGAAGTAGACATCATCCAACCTCACAGAAATATGTGTTTCACTCATGTATTTAAGCTTTAAGGTACAACTCTCAACTCAAACCAACATGCACTAAACTCATAGACATTGACCA
Source organism: Persicaria maculosa (assembly GCA_963922045.1). NCBI lineage: Eukaryota > Viridiplantae > Streptophyta > Magnoliopsida > Caryophyllales > Polygonaceae > Persicaria > Persicaria maculosa. Next base: position 80,351,796 of record OY998255.1, on the reverse strand, counting down.
CCATATCACCAAATATCTACCGAAATGTCATTACTTGCGGGACACAATAAAGAAAAATAAATAAAATGTGACCACTGCCTTAGGGAAGAGTAAGGAGCTAGCTGCGATGGACATTACTGACAAAGTTAAACAATCAGGTGACACGGGTATATGTTCAGGTGACAGGGTACAGGGTCTGGATGTAATTGAATTAAGTGACACAGGTACCTCTTCAGGTGACATGAGTGACATGGGCCAGGGGTTGGAGGTGATATTCATTAGTAGCGGAGGAGGATGACGATGGGCCAACCCCTACGATCGACTTTGGGGTCTCGGACGAGGACGAAGGTTTTGAAGTGAAGCTCGAAGAAGACTACAAGGATGATTTGGAGTTATACGGTGTCAAGGAGAACACGGGTGAGTTTCCCTATGTGAAGTGTCGTCTTTCATAGTTGTGTTCCTCTATTGGTGGTCCAACGACTTACACTAGAAGTTGTGTTTTATTTTGCATTTTCAGTTTATGGCCAGGGGTTAGACCATTTTGATAGGTAAGTGATTAAGAATATCGTAATACTTTTGGGAACGGGGTAAGTACTTGAGAGTAATTTTGGGTCAATGCACAGATAAAAAACTTTAGGTATGGTGGGTTGTATTTTGCCCTGATAACTTTTTGTGGATGCACGGTTCCTTTGTTTGAATCTGATGACTTTGAGTTCTGAGTGTCTGCCATTTCCGTAAGGAATTCACCCTTGTCACGTGTTTGTATGCTCGTGTCACCTGTTAGATCTCACTTGTCATTTGTTTGATTTTGATGATTTATAGTTTTGAGGGTCTGCCATTTTCGTAAGGAATTCGCCCCTATCACCTATTTGTATACTCGTGTCACCTGTTAGATTTCACGTGTCACAGTTTTGGGTTTCACTTTAAATTTGTTTTTGAAATGAACCATGTCACCTGTTTGTATGGTCGTGTCTCTTGAAAGATTTAACGTGTCTGTTTTTCCACCCAAACATTTCAAATCCAAGTATGTTCGTAAAGAAAACCCTCAAGTGCATAAGATGTTCATAAAAGACTAATATGTACTAACCAACCAATGTCATAAAATACTACACCTACTGACTAACGGAGATCATAACATCCTACGAGTTTTGAGCAACAAAGTTTAGAAAATACAACCCCAACAAAGTTCATGACAACCTAGGGGTATGAAAAGTACACCCTGATAAAAAAATTGTCGGTGGTTTATTACGATCTGTCATCCACTTCTCATAAGCTCCGTGTCGTAGTCTGTCATCCACTTCTCCCCATCCCCGCCACACACCCACGATGACAATGTTAGGTGAATGGCGTCGTTTGTAGAATAAGTTGGAGACAAAAATACAGATGTGGGGTACCTTGCCATCCACTAGGCTAAGCCATCGTTGTCGTACATGGATACAAGTCTCATCTGAATCGCGTCCGCACTAGCGACACCATCCTTGACAAGCACCTCCATGTCCTCTTCCTTGCTAACATCTTCGACACCATCCTTTCGACGGGCCACAAGAGCTTACCTTATCACCTTTTCCTTGTAGGGGCTTCTCCCCGGCTTCAGGTGCAATCGTTGTAACCACATCGACATGAACGACCTGAAAAACAAATTCAAACTTTAAAGTGGATCCCCGATTTCCCGTGTCACTAAACATAAAACACCATGTCACCCAAAAACAAACTTACCTCCTCATCCTTTCGTGCCCTCATCCCCTTCCTTTTCATCGAAAAGTTTGGCATCAACTCCATCTTTCCCAACATCACCCTCCTTCTCTGCATCAATGTCAAAAGAAGCGCTAGCATCCCTTTCTCTTTCTTCCCCGGCTCTTACCATCCCTTTAGCAACCCGCAGTCCATGGACAGCCTCCTCAATACTTTCATCTACAGGGATTAGATTTCTAGCATCACTCATACGTACTAAGGTGAACAAAAGAGTTCAAAAAACAACATCAGCTGACCCGGGTATGTTGAAACTCGTTTATAATTCAGAAACAAGCACAATTAAAACAAAAAACGGCATTGTTGTCCAACAACCAATGAAATTGACATAAAAACAAGAGAATGACATCAAAGGGAATATATGTGGTATTCGTAGGACTATTCAAATTCGTATCATATTCTAATCGTCGCTTAATTTCATATCAAAATGATTAGGACATGAAGGAGGGAAAACTTGTCGTTGATCCGTCAAAGAAAACTCAAACCTATAACTAGTATAGTAATAAGTAAGAGGTCGATTCACAGGGAAATTTGTTATTCAAGTATGATTTAGGTGTCAATTAAGTAACCAAAGAGGGGGTTTTTGAGTGTGAAAGTTCCGCCTTTTATCAAAGCGGATTGATGAAAACAAAGTAAATAAATTTGGTTCAAACAATTATGAGAAGCAATTCTACCTACAATTTTCCACTTTATTCGGTTTGAAGCGATCCTTGTAACTTCTTCTCGTCCTTTTAAGGTTTCCTATGAATGCCCTTGTCCCGACCTAATATAGCTACTAGTCCAACCAGTCCTAGCAACCCTTATCAATCGAACAATCCCTAAAGAAGGATTTAACCCAATTGATAGCTTTAAATTCAGAGATTAGTCAAGGTATTTGCAGTCCCCAAAGAGGGATTTAACAACGCATTCAACTTCCTACTCATTCAATTAGTTCAACCAGCCCTAAAGGAACAAGTTTGTCACTTAGGTTAAGGTTCACAACCAGGAATCTACAAAACCTTAGCAATTGAATTAATCTAACCAGTTGGTCATACAAGAAAGAACAAAACAATAAACAATCAAGCACAAAGAAGTTGAAATATTCAAATATAGGAAAAAAAGAACGAGAATTAGAAACTCACAATCAATCCAAATAAAGTTTCAAATTCCAGGCAGGACAGATGAGTTTAGTTCCTCGTGGAAGACATCGCTCAATCTCTAAATTGTCTGATGAACGTAGAATAGAAGAGAAGTGAAATAGAAATAACAATAATCGGCCTTTTAATAAGTCTAGTCTGCCATGAAACAAACCAAACAACTAGGGTTTTAATTAAGCAAAATGCGGCGTCGCTGACGTCCAATGCTGCGGCCGCGACATATGTTGCACTTTCAACCCGCGGCGTCTCCCCATTGCAGCGGCACGTATGCTGCGGCCGCGGCATGTCTCTCTGTCGTGTCCTCATGTCAAAACCGAGAGCAGCTCCAATTACTCCTTTCTTCTCTTCCTTCCTTGCTTCTTTCCAATGTCTTCTGTATTTCCCTTCCAGATGTTGCATCTCCCAAATGTGTTCAGATTCAATCTGCAAAGTAACCACAAATTTGCGCAGAATCCGACTTCTTCCAGAATAATCACAAGATGAAAATTAGCTACAGACTATAAACGAAATGCAACCTAACTAGCCTAAAAATGCCTATAATGCCTATCTAAGATATGCATTATCAGGACAGTATCTTTTAAATATCAACATTTACGTATCACCTTGAAAATGTCACATGACAGAAGTCCATTTTCCCTTGTCACCTAAGTTATGCAGATTCTGCAGAAAACGAAGATATGCGAATGAATAACGTACTTTCCCATCCAATTCGAAACTCATGTGACACAATTTCTCTTTCAATCAAAAAAATTCCAAATCAAACATGGCTCAAAACTCAATCGTTCTTCTTCAATCGCCCACCAAAACATCCACATATTCCAATTTCAACTCCTACCATTGCCACCCTTTTTGACCTTTCTAAACCTTAACCGCATATTTTCCATAACCATACCTGAAATTACCACTCTCCTCATCCTTCAATCTCAGCCACCATCCTCCACAACCCATCACTCAACCCACCATTGCCCTTCAATCCTTAAACCTCATTGCAACTTCTTCACCCACACACCCGAAACCCCACGTTCACACAAAACGGAGAAGAGAAAGACTGATTTTGAGTTGATAGAGAGGAGGGCATACCTTTATAGTCCGGTGGCAGCGTTCTTCGCATCTCCTCCACACTCCGACAGCGGTGGATCTTCTCCAGCCTCCTCCCTTTCGCAATCATCGTTCATTCCCCTTTCCTTTTCTTTAGTTTGAAATGGAGAGAGAGAAAACTGAAATAGAGATAGTATGATTCTATTTTTTTTCCTTTTCCTTTTTTTTTACCACATTTTCCTTCTTTCCTTTTGTTTTTTTTTTTGTTTCATGACCTTCTATCCCAGGTTGAGAGACCGGGACATTTGTGCAAAATTTTGAACGTTGGGTTACTTTTGCCAATTTTCAAGGAGGGGTGCTATTTGTGCAAAGTTTTCAAAAAATGATGCTATCTACCCCTATTCTCTCTATTAATAAAATGATTAGAGTGTTGTAATCTACTACTCCATGAGTCATGACCATCAATCCATTTTGTTGTACCGTAAGCTGTAAACCTAATACCTACAATTTGAATATATGTGCAGTTAATGTTATTTATTTTGAATTTCTCTGTTTTTGTAGATTAATGGGATTTGTCAGGAGATGGAAATTATTTTTGCAGATAAATGATATTTTGTGAATTGAGAATTTTTTTTATGGAAACCTCTGGAAGGTGTTTGGTGGATATAAGATTGTGATGTATTTTGAATAATGAAAATGACCCTTTTGCCCCTAACTTTATTACCCCTCTTTACCAAATCCCACTCGTCATCCTCCTCCTTCACATCCGACATTGTTGGTGCTGTTCACGTCCTCCTCCTTCCCAGATCCCATTCGTCGTCCACCACCCCTCACCGGTCCTCCTCCGAGTTCTACCCTCCGCCTCCCTCCTTCCAGCCGATCCGCTACCCCGTCTCCCAAGCTGAGTCGGTCCTCGCCGTCTCCCCTCCCTTCTACTTCCAAACCCCCCTCCCTTGGAATTGGATCCGGTGAAGTTGTATATTAACTCCACCTATGAAGTTGGGCAAATCTCAACCGTCAAAAAAATAACCGACGGTTAGATTTGGTCCCCTCTTTCACCCCCCGCCCCCACCCCACCCATTTTCTTTTTTCCTTTTTCTTTTAATTCCTTTTTTGTGAGTGTAAAACCCAACTCCACCCATTATTTTTGATAGCCAAATTCATGGGATCTAAACCCCCCTCCAAGTGCATCTCCTCTCCCTCCGATGCCCTTAGCTTCGTCAACTCCACCTCCGGTCTTCACTTCCTCGACTTCGTTGTCGCCCTCTCCGATTCCGTCCGCATCCGCAAGACCTAGAGTACCTCGTCCAGTGGAAGGACGACCACCCCCGACCTGCCCTCCCCCCCCCCCCCCTCCTCCTTCATAGCCGCCGACATCCTCTCCGAATATGAATCCCCTTGGTGGACCGCCGCCAAGAAGGCCAATGAGTCCGCCCTCCGCCTCTTTATCGACCAATCCTCCTCTGAATCCCACTCCGACGTCGGAGGAACAACGACGTCGTCGAAGATGGTGCAGAAGGGCAAGAGTAAATGAAAACCTAATGTAGATCTAAGACCCTTAGAATAGGATCCAAGATCTCCAATCAGTAACTTGTACAGAAACTAAAACCACAAAAGAACACAAAGGCTTGTTTACGCGGTTCGGGTTAAACCCTACATCCGCGGAGTCTCAGGTTCGGGGAGAATCAGGCCCAAGTTCACTATGTTCGTTTTATCGATTACAAGAGATAGGGTTGCAGTTTCTACACAAATATACATATCCAACCAGGAAACAACCAAGAAAACAAATACAAGAAAAGACTAGAAGTAGGAAAGAAGAACTCCCTCAGATCTGGTCTCGGAAGAACAGATCTTCGCCGGAGAAGCTTATACGAGCCAGAAACTCGCCGCCAAGGAAGCTATGGAGCTTCTTCTTCTTCGCAAACCTCAGATCTAGGGTCCAGTAGATGGATACGCCCTAGATCCGAGCACTTCGTCGTCGATCGGAGTCGGGAAGGGCACCGAAGAGGAAACCCTAGCTCTCGCTCTTTTCTCTCTCTTTCTCTGGAGCGGCTTACCTGAAGTGTCGAATGAGGAACCCTAGCAGATAGGAGGTTCCTTTTATAGAGCTCCCAAGTTGCCAACCCTAGAAGCGAATGGACCCAACAGCTTCTGGAGCTACTGGGCTCGAAGCTTCTTATGGGCTTACAGCATATGGGCCGGTAAGTAATAAAAATACCAATAGACAATATAACATAACACATATATAATATAAAGTCTAATGTATAGTTGGGATATAAGTGTAACACTTTAGCTTATATTTATATATAGTGTGAGTATATGACCCGGAACCCTATGTTTCCGGATTAATACTTCGAACACTTAATATAAATATTACCATAAGTGCTTCCTTAATATCAAACATATAATTGTATGGTATCTGCCTTCCGACTATATCTTATGCGGGATTATACATAGATTAAGATAGGCTTTACACCTAATTTATCTCTTCACGAATTCAATAATGCGTTTTTTCCCCTATTTCCTTATTCGATTTCGTTTCTTCGTCGTAGAGAGTAAGAGCAAGCGAGTTTCTCTGAAGCAGACGCACAAGATTGCAAGAAAGGTGAAGGAGCACCACAAGAAGAAGGCCAGGGAAGGCAAAAATCTCGACCATCACATGAATAAGAAGGTTGAGAAGGATCCTGGCGTCCCCAATGACAATCACGTTTCATAGCATTGCTGCAAAAAATCAGCAAATAGTTAGATTTTGTTATTGCAATGTTGTTGTTTTTGCTTCAAGGGAGAGTTTTGCATTCAATTATACTAAGGCTATATTTTGTTTTTGTTAATTTGAAGACAGTTAACCCAATCAATTTTAATGGGGATAGGGAAGGGTTGAAGGTGATTGTTGGGGGAGAGGTGTACGAGGCTGCTGATTGAAATTTGGAGCATATGTTTCAAAATGAAAAAGGACTTGTTGGACAATTTAGTAAATTTTATCTTGTCAACAGTCGTTTCTTCGTCTCGCCTGTAGCCTCACTCTAGATATTATTAACTTAATTAGTGTTAAGTATTTGGACAATTACCTTTTTCCCTGTTCGAAATCCAACCCACCGTCCGAAGCACACAAAATTCACACAAATCAAGCAATAAAAAAAAACGAATTGGTGGGAGTGAAGACAAATTTTAGGGTCTAGCTAGTTGGTTTTTTAGACCCATTTAATTACATGCTAGATTTGAGAAAAGAAAATAGAATGAATTCAAGGTTTAAGTTTCGCACCTTTGAAAAATTCTTTAAACCTCAATTCTCAAATATATCATGTTATAGAAGAGATCGAAGATCAATTAACACATAATCGAAACATCAATAGCAAGAATTAACATAATCAAGACCACAAACAATCAATCGAAAGTTCGAAACAAACAAACATTGCAAAAGAGATTAATTTGAGATCTCTTACAGCGTACTTCATTTAGAATTATTTGTCTAATCCATTAAAATATAGCAAGAAATCAAGCTCCTCAAATCTTATACTAAGCTATTTTCTAATTAATTTCCAAACAGAATTCATGCAATTCAATAAATGTCTAGGGAAGGATTGTAACTTGTAAGTCATGGGAGGAAGGAAACTAAAGCCTATGTAGGACTTGAACCTACATCTTTGCACGTTAGTACAATGCTCTAACCATTTGAGCTAATAGACTATATAAAATGTGGACCCATTTGAGCTAGTAGACTATATAAAATGTGGATTAAAAACAAACATATAAGTTATTTGGGGAGCCAAATCAAAGAAGGCAAAGGGTACCCCAATGTGAGCCATAAACACAAACTCACATTGCAAATTTGCAGTGGTATTTTTAGCAAAGAGCAAATTGTGAGAGATTGAGATCAATCCCCAGGAGTATGGACAACTTTTCGATGTTATATTTCCATTAGTGTGATAAATAATGAAATCTCTATACACGTATTTGCTTGGAATTCAGGAGAGAACCTCCTTATATGTGCATTATTGATTCCCAATGCACATAACTGAAACATAGAAACCCAAAGAGGGGGGGAAAACCCTAGTTTCAGTGCATTAAACCCGAAAAAAAAAAAAACAAATACAATCTTCTAAAGGAATTTTTTTTAAATGTGTCTGTATATATATTAGAAAATTGGTATAAATAAAATCAACCTTAATAGTGCGACAAACCCTTACATTCACTCAAGCAAATGAAAGTTAAAACAAGTGAAACCCGAGATATACCCAAAGGTCTTCCCACAAGCGCCAGACATTATCTTAATTACTCGTTAGCATTGCATTTCTCCTACATCCTTTTTGCCATTGAGACATGGAACCAAAAACCTTAACATCATCTTTTCAATATCTTTTTGTTTATAAGCTAAAAAAAATTGTTTATAACCTGGACATCATCTTTTCAATAAAAAGGTGATTCGGACGGGAGGAAATGTGCCCCCCCCCCCCGGTCGATTCTCTATATGCAAACCACTGCTTGAAATGAAATGGGGATTTTCATTTCAGGCATTGTGTATTAAATTCATGACCATGGCGATCAATGCCAAACAGGAAAACTCTTTAATTGTTCCATGAAGCTTCTTGGAGCTACAAAAAGCTACCACTGCTACTATCCTTTTTAAACTGATTGGCCCGTATTTGGTTGAGGATGGGGGTCAAATAGAAGACAAGGCTGCAACCATTGAACTTAACGATCTCATGCAGGATTCATCTTTATAATCTGCAGAGAAGGATTCTAAAGGCTGCGTAGCCAGAAACAATTTTAGTTTACACTTTACTCATCCCTCATTGAGCTGACATTACGATGAGTTACAGTATTTTGGATTCGGAGGGTGATAGACGTGCCTTTGTATATAGGTGACAACATTAATGATTTAGTGGAACGATGATGTCCTATTTGGTCACTTGATTGCTGGAATTTATCTCTACTCCATTGAGAAGCTTTGGGACCGAAATGCAGAAAATTAGAGAGCTAAAGAAGTAACATACCGCAATGGAAATTTTAGAACATCCTCAGCTACTGAAAGGTTCAAATTCATGCATTCCTGCAATCAATATGTGTAAATTATAATAAGGATTTGCTAGAGTTGAACTTGAATTAACTAGCCAATAAAAGAAAACTTGGAAGTTCAGGTTATGATATGCTAAAATTGACAAAAACTAGTTTCATCAGCATAAAGTTATGACTTGTCTGATGACATAATTGAGCAATATTTTCAAGTTTTTCGAGGTAAAAACTAGCTTATATAACCAAAGTAACACCCTGCTTCCCCCTGCTGAGGGGTCAATTGTATCTCCATTCTCATTCCTCCAAAGCAACCAGACGAACCAAGTATGGGCCCAATATTTTCATTCATTAGACAAGGAACCAAAACAGATTTTAAAAAGAACTAGAAAGATACACCTGTGGAGAGATCACTACCAACAAAGATCACAGTTGACCTGGAAACAAACAGCCATTTGGCAGCCTCCATTAAAAAACACAGAGAAAACTGCTGCAAGAATACGATTATCCCAAACACAAGATTGTAAAGATTGATACAACTGCTTACTCAAACTTCTTTTCCTTTTTAAATTGAAGGATACTAAAATGGAACCTTGAAAATCCATAATCTCTCCTAGACTTGTACAACCAAGTGCTCACCGTTTAGAATTTAACAAGATACTTCAAGATACTGACACAAGTCTCACTACACAAATAACACGAATTTCATTCACATTGGAGCCCCACTGATTACATAAAAGCAAGTTATATGTTAAACATGATTCATCATTCAGATATGCAACTCTGGCTTTCATATTAATCCACTTGTGACAAAAACATCATAATGTGCCTACGAGCACAATACTAGTCTATAAATGACACAATACAAAAAAGAAGATGAAGGTCATCATCAAGACTGAAAGCTGCTGCTGCAAGAGTTCTAGATGGATAATGATTTTACCCTTAGCCATGCAAAACGACCAGACAACTTACTTGTGAGAAGCAACTAGTAAAAAGTTAATAACTTTGATACGCTACTCTTAGGAATCTTCTTTCTTTCTATAAGCTATTAGTCAAAAGTCATAACAGTAAGTTAGAAATCACTTATCCAACATAGCTATTATGGATTGGCCAAGGATAAAGAATTTCAAAAGAAGAAACACCGTCCATAAAGGTGGTTGAATTGTGAATTTCTTTTACATATTGTGTAATATTTAAAGAATAAGGCATGTCATTTTGTACAAAAAAAATGATAATGACAACAAAAACTTATATACTCTGAATCTGTAGGTGTCAGGATAGTCAAAACTTAGTGTTTCCAGGGGCAGGAACTCATCTGCAAAAAGTAGCCAAAGTACAAAAATTAACATGAGAGTTCTACCATCTTTCCCTTCAAAGACACCATCATAATCATCAATAAGCTAATGCCTAGCTCTCCTTGTATCCTGAAAATAGCATAAAATTAATCGTTCAGACATAAAGAAGGCATAGCATCCGTCACAAGTTCATAACAAATAGAACAAACAAGAAAACAGTTTAGGAAACAAGAAAGAGAGCCACCCTGTTCTTACACAAAACAATGATAATAATAAAATCCCACGAGCTGCTTACCATCATGATAAGCATTCACAACCACCCTAGTATTCCTCCTAGGATGTCAGACCCAAGGAGCTAGCCATCCATGTATTTGGGACACTAAGCAACGCAAGAGTAATAATGAACGAACAGCATATTCGTGAACGTGAACAGCATATTCGTCATCACAGAGCAACTATGCCTGCCACATATCCAATCCCTTTTTATAAAAATTAATGCATCAAAGTACTGAAAGAAGCCAAGGAATGAACCATCTCATCCCAAAAGCATAGCATATAACTTCATCAATTCAATAAATGAACAAAACAATAAATTTTATGAAACCTAGATAAGTAGATAGGGCTGTCATTCATATATTTTAAAAAAAAAAAATGATAAAGAAACATGTGGATAGAGCATACCTCCAGGATTGAAATTGTGTAGGCTCTAATTCAAAGAACCACGACACCTAAAATAAGAATGAAATATAAGGCAAATGAAATCGTAGAACTCGACTACATTTGGAATCAAATTTTAAGAAATTCTGCAAATTTACTCAGCCTGTTACTACAATTACAAATAGGAAAACAGTACCAAAATCCTAAAGTAGCCAAACAGTTCAGAGGTAAAAAGCAAAGAAAACTGGAGAAGTGAAGAGTTTAACAAGACAACTTCATAATTTATCCGTGATACATGTAGCCATACAAATATTCAGGGGGTGGCTAACTGCTGATAAACTAAAGCAACTACCTTTATTAATTTTAGTATTATGATGATTCAGACAGTAAACAATGTTGCAGTTCCTTCAAATTCCCTAATTCGAAAGAACATGAAAAATGCAATTGCCAAAAATACTTAAATTTGATTAAATGAAACCAAGAACATATAACTTTAGGTATTTAATGTAGCCCTTTACCACTTCAATACAGAAGTCATGACATGAAAGGTAAAGTACGCAGTGCTCAGTGTGTGTTTGGATTCTCATTGCAGTAAGTTCATAATCACATTATATACATAAAAATGGAAAAGCGCATTGTAGATTTTATAATAATTAATAATTATATTACTATATTACCGTGGAAAAGTAGAGTTGGATGGAAAAAAGAAGTTAATTATAAACTACTAATCTATGTCCACAACTGCAGCACTACCCAATTACCCAGAACCCACCTCACTCTCCGAAACAAGAGCTTCATCCTGATGAAATGAGCGAATCCCAACCTCCACCACATCTCACATCTGCCTTTGCTGCCCTGCCGGAGTTTCTCACGGGCTTTGACGCCACTAAGTTCCTAACCCGTGATGGTGAATCACTGAAATAGACATGCTCTCTGAGACTTTGTCTAGACCTTTAAACATGACAAACTCTTGCGCATGAAGACAGAGGCAGATTTCAAGGTACAATTAACATGAACAAAAACAAATCAGACTCCCATTACAACAAAAACTTCAAAACTGATGAACTAGGGTTACATTCTTCACATCCAAGAAAGCTGATCCAAGGCCCAATCGGGTGATTGAAAATACCCACTTGGATGTGAAGAATCCTAGTTCATCATTTTTGAAGTTTTGTCGAAACTGGAGTCTGGTTTGTTTATGTAAATTGCACCTTTTAGATGCATGACGGCTTTATTGCTTGCGTGAATTTTGTATTAATTTGGATTGATGTGTGCAGGAGAGTTTTGTTTGAAAAAAGAGAAGCCCTTTTGTATGAACTTGGTAATGGGGAGGAGAGATATCAAGGTCAGTGAGTTGACAGATTAAACGATGGAAATAAATGACAGATTAAATGAACTTGGTAATGGGGAGAAGGAGAGATATCAAGGTCCATACGTTGACGGATTAAACAACGGAAATAAATGCTTCTGTGAAAAGTGAAGTATAAGCAATATTCAAAAATGACATCCAAACTCTTAATTATTTTTTAAATGTATCATAAACTTAAAAAATGCATTATAAAGTTAAACTAATGGAATTCAATGCTTCCAAACAGACAACAATGTCTCATAAAAGTTGACATGAATGACTCTCAGTCTCCTCATTGGGGTAGAATGTCAGAGAATGAAAGACACTGTCACAGTGATTAAGACAGATCTCCAAAAAGACAAAATCACATCAATTTATACAAAAAAATAAAGTTTTTATCAGAACTTTGAAAGACTCAAATCACCAAAATAGTGAGAAGGATAATGAGTAATGTAGACTCAATCACAACAATCAAGTCAACCAGAGAACTAGAAAGGTAAGGGATAAAAAAAGAAGCAAGAACAAATATTAAATGCATCAAAAAAACCTCCAAACAGAAGCGCAGCTTGCGAAATATATGGCAACAAGAAAAACTAAGCAGCTATCAAACTACATTGAAAGAAGAAAAACTAAACAATGCTATGAACAACATGATCTTAACTGAATCAAGAAGACAGCTTTCAGAACAACAATTTCCGGATATTTTCTTATCCTCAAGTTACCATAAACAACATAATCATAAGTGAATCAAGAAGATACCTTTTAGAACCACAATTGCAGGGTATTTTCTTTTCCTCGAGGGGAAACTTGTAATTGTAAGTAATTTCTTCTCCTGATGCAATATATCGCTTTGCGTAGATAAATATCTTCTTCTGTCCATCAACACTTATAACCTTCGTATAGCAATTAGGCTGCATGGAAAACAGATTGGGGATATCAGTGTGTGTGTATTAAGAAATTTATTGTGCCATAATCACGCCCCTCTCCCCACCCCACCCAAAATCTAGAAACAGGCAAGTTTGAATAAAATACCTCACAAGAATGGTTGATGAATCTGGCAATTCCACCACGCTTGGTTGCATCAACCTGCAAATTTTCCGAATACGGTTTAAAAGATAGCTAGTTCCTCTTTGTACCAATGCAAAGCCCAACATGATGGAGGTGACAGACTATTATTATCAAGAACAGCCCAATATAACGGGTGCAAACCAAGGCTGCTTCATTGAAAATAACAAATTGCAGAGTTCCTTCTGAAATTTGACAAAGGGAAAGGAGATTTCATGCAAAGAATCTATTTGGTCCGCTTTCAAACATGTTGTCAAACATGTAGCAAATAAAGGAAAGAAAAAGCTAATCTCTTTTCATAAACATTTAAAATATTTAGCAAAATAACATGCTAGAAACATTCACTGGAATAATAAATAAATAAATAAAGCAATATTCACTAGGATAAAAACAAGAGCAACTAGTTAAGAATAACAGCATAACCTCTACCAGTTTTGATCATCCTGCCAATTTTTTTCATGAAATCACTCACCACATAACCATCATCCAATCTGAAAAGATAACTGCTGCCAATTCCCATCTTCTCATATTGCAGTTCCCTTATATCAGAGATCTGCATGATAAAAAAGAACCTACCCTCAGCATTAAGAACTTTTACCACTTAAGCCTCATCTTTTGGGTAAGGAATTGGGGGTTGAATTAAAATGAGCTTTCATGTCAACAGATGAAAACAAGAGAAAATAGAATAATAAGTACCCGAGGACGAATCAATTCTCCCACATATTCAATGACAAAATCCTCAGCCTCAATTGATTCTAGTGCAACAAGCCCCCAGTCATGAATCTTACTCCGTTGGAAGCAAAGTCGCTTCTTCCGGGCCTGAACATGTAAATAAACCTGAGACTAAATTGTTAAATAAACAGGGACGCTAGAACCAATGTTTGGCGATTTACATACCTTTAACTGCGTAGCTTTTAGAAGATCAGCCCCATCAGCAGCAGCAAGAAGACTTCGCACCTTAACCCTGTTAGTTCTAGCAGATTTTCCCTTAACTTGTGACAATTTAGTTGAATTAGTCTCAACACTCCGTCTTCGAACATTAACTACACGACAGCCCCTAACACGAGCTCTTTCAGCAGCACTTGCATTTACAGACCATTTATGCCACTCCCAACCATTAACAGACGTTCGAGCACATCCATCAGATATTGGGCAGGACTTCCCCAGTTTGGACTTGCTTGACTTCATTTGTCTCAAAACAACCTGCTTGGCTGCTTGCTCATCATTAGTGGTCAGACGTTTACGAACCTTCAAGGGCTTTCCAAGCAAGTCACTGGTCCCTTGCTTCCTCTTCATTTTAGAAACCTTATTGTCTGTACACGAGACACGTGATAAAATAAGCATAGAGTAACATGAGAATCCAACTGTACCAGAAAAGGAAGGAGGGGTTGTTATAGGGTAGAGGTTTAAAAGGAAATACGGGGTTTATGCAACAGCATCCCCAAAACAATTTTCTCTCCAGCCCAAAAGGATTTGTATTTGCTCATGTTTCCCCTCCATCAATTAATCTATAGCTACAAATCTACAGCCGTCATCCTAGAGAAGATGCTTAATTAACAGCTTCATAAAGCCAACAAGAATATTATCAGCACACAGATCAAATGAATAAGAGCAGTTAAAGTAATAAAACGCTATGGTGTGAAACATAACATACATTTTTTCATCTTCTGAGATTCGTGAGTTGCAATATCTGTATTTTCAAAATCAACATTAACTTTATAATCATCATGGTAACTGCCAGCACCAATCCCAATACAATCAGAGTCTGATTTGATGGCTGGCACCGTCTTCCCAACATGTTTCGAATCAAAAGAATTTACCTTGCCTGAAAAATTGTCACAAAGGAAAAAAAAAATTGTGATACACATGCACAATCTATATGCTTTAGAGTTTTGGCTAGGCAATCAACCATAAAGTAGCTACCTTGAGATGAATATCCCAAAGAAAGAGATTCAGCAGTTGATTCAAGAAGCCTCTTACGCGACTTTTTCTTAGATTTCGAAATTGCAGACTCAACAGATGTACTAGTCACACCCTTACTGCTGTTTTGTTCAAAAACTTTGTTTGTTGATGGAATACTCACAGCATTGTTTTTGTCAGCACCAATCCCCACAGAAAAAGAATCTACTCTGATGGTTGGCACCATCTTGCCAACATGTGTTGGATCAAGAGAACGCACCTTACCTGCAGAATTGCAAGGAAAGAAAACAAATAACCATCAACATGCACAATCTCTAAATGTTTGGGATTTGGCAACTCAAGCAAACATAGAGTGACTACCTTGAGATGAATCTCCCAAAGAACAATGTTTAGTAGTTGATTCAAGCAGCCTCTCTTTTAACTTCTTTTTCTTGGAATTCAAAGCATTCCCAACTGAGACACTAGTCAAATCCTTGCTGACATTTTGTTCACAAAGCTTGTCTGACAACTGAATACTAACCTGAATGTCCTCAGAAGTTGGATTCTCGGAAAAGATGACCTTTCTCTTTCCTGACTTCTTCCTACTAAAGTAGGTATGTTTGCTAATTTCAGAGGATAGTTCTGAAGGACCTGATCTTTGATTTCCTCTCAATATTTCAACCAAATCAGGCGAAAATGCTTGAGGTCCTTCATTCGAGACATCTCCCTGAGGCATTAGAGCAAAAAAAAAAAAAAAACTCAGGAAAGGGCGGCAATGAAATTTGAAGTAATAACTCCAGAAGAGAGAGAAAGAGAGAGAGAGAGAGAGTACCATATTACTACATGGTTTCCGTAAATTATACGATGATAAAAGGAATGGGTCCAGAATATGATTCTCATAAAATGACTTCCATTCACCAATTACAAGATTGTGCAGCTTTTGCCGACACATTGCAAAAGCCACATACTTCCCTAACTTAGGAATGCTTACACCAGCTGGACTAGGTCGAAACTTATGAAGACGTGATAGTACATGCCCATCAAAACTGCTATCATATCTAGGAGGAGGTGGCTTCAGAGACCTCTGCTTATCCACTCCACCGGGAGGGGATGCACGCAATTTCTCAAAGGCAATTCCCAAGAAATTATGGTGAGAATTCTCAGATTTGGACAAATAAGAATGATGTGGATGCATCACTGCAGGCTGAGAATCATGAACTTTGTCAACACTTGAAGGTGTAGTAATTGCAGCAATATCTAAACCGGTAGGAAATTCAGAACTTTCCCCACCAAGGGGATGGGGACTTGGTATCACAGAATCAATAGCAACCTGTTTCAAAATAGATAACTTGTATTGGATTATTATATAACAAGAAACGCACTGCAGTATTTTGAAGAGGTTTAATATTTCATCAAAACCCAGTGTTTTTACCTCTCTGTTGCCACTTCCAAACCTACCCACTAACTTCAGTACCTCATTTTCAATATATGTCTGAAAGTGGTCAGTGATTGAAACCCTTGTCACCGTAAAAAGTTCCTCCTCTACAAATTTAGTGACAGAATCCTTGTCTATGTAATTCTGATCTGCCCACACAGGATGTGTTTGATTGGCAAACTCCTCATCTCTCAAAGGAGATAAAGAAGATGAAGATAACTGTTGTTGAAGCTTTTCCACCAATATATGCTGGAATCCTGGGGGACAATCAATCTCCTGATCAGATGAATCTTCTTCCATCTACAAAATGCAAAATCATCAGGGTTCACCAATATACAAAGCACCAACGACACAGCTAGTGACAAGAACTAGAGCAGCAAACACTTACAGGATTCTGCTCAAAATTTACATCCTTCTGCAACGCCTGACTCATATCCGTGGGAAAGGATATCTGTGAATCACCTCCAGACCAGAGCTTACTCCTCCTCCAAAAAGAAGTGAAATCTCGTACATGATCATAGAATGCAACACTCCATAAATTTTCAATGCAATGATGGAAAAGTTTTTGGCAAACTATTAATTTGACATCTGTGAAATTCCCAATTCCTCCAACGGATTTCAAGTTTATACAAGGGTCTGCAGGATGTTTGTTGCTCGGATTTGGTGCGTCCAAGATATTGCAGCTTGAAGTTGACACATTTCTCGGAGAAGCATTAGCATCTATCCCAAAAAAATTGGGCTAACAGAAGTACAATAAAAATAAGAAGCCATGGTTAGAGCCCTACTAAATGCCAAAAAAAAGACTCAACGATTTCCCAAAAACTTTACCTCTTTCCATCTAAAATCCACTGAAGAACTCCTGAAAGCTCCCTCCACAGAATCAATCTTCCTCTGTTTATGAGATTTCTTAGCAAAACTATAATCAGAGATAACATTACTAATAATTTCATCCAACACAAAACGACGAGCTCCCTTAATTATCCCATTGTGTAGTTGAGAACATATTTCCTCTGAGATTTCTGAAATAAAGTTTGTAGACAGAGCAGTTTTACTGCCCTTCAACTCCGCCATATCACTCATAGAAGGTGCATCTCTTCTCCAAGAATTGATCCAAGAAAGGAGAGTGAATGGACTAAATTTATTTTCAGCATGATGTATCTGTATGAGATGAAGAAAAAACATAGTAACTGTTAGTAAAACTGAGATCATTACAGCGGCGGAAACATATCTTGGGAGGATCTTGAGGAAGAACAAAGAGAAGTTTAAGATCTTCTTCATATTGTCTTATCATATTATTCAAAGAAAAAACAACTATTTAAAGACAAGAGATGACCTTAAAGCTTACAAGAGAAGCTATAAAGTCTGGAAAATAAAGCTACAAAAGACATAATAACTACTAGAAAAAACCCCTAGGAAATATAAACCTCCAACTAGAAAATTTAAACTAAAGAACACATTAAATGCAACAACCAACTAACTTGTGACATAAAAGCAAAACCAATTTATCTAACACTCCCCCTCAAACTCAGCTTGGAAATAGCTCTTCAAATTGGTTGAACATAGATGAACATGGCTGCCACTCCTTGGAGAATGTTGTTGTAGCACCAGAATTTCATCAGCCTTGGAATTGCAATGCATCATCAAACACCAAATCAAAATGACCAGAGTCCAAGACTATTCCACCAGCTCTTCTAACATCAGCACCTAATCAGACTCAAGGAACTATTAGGAACAAGTCTGAAAGAGAGAACCCTCAGCAGCAATGAACAGCAAATTCCAGGAAGTGAGTACATTCAGGAGATTCAAGAAGTGAACCGGCGAAGAACCAAATCAAACTAGGGAAAAGATGAAACCCTAGATCTGGATAAGAGCCATTAGCATCATTAACTCTTCTGCAGAATGAAAAATCTGGCTTTGATGATGACATGATGTCACGCACATAATAAAGGACAGATTCAGTAATGATGGCTGAAACTTTGAAAATTCTTCGGCAATAAAAGCTGAAGAACCAGAAAACATTCCCAGCAATGAAGGCTTGAGAAATAAGAAAGTTATTATGCTGAAAACAGGAGAAGTTTCCCAGTGATGAAGGCTGGAACCATAGACAAATTTTTCAGCAATGAAGGCTGAAAAAAAAAGGAAAGATTCTCATCAATGAAGGCGTGAGAAACCAGAAAGTTTCAGCGATGAAAGTTGAAAACAGAAAGTGTTCTCAGCAATGAAGGCTTGAGAAACAACAAATTAATTTCAGCAATGCTGAGAAGTGAAGACAGTAATTTCAGCAATGAAGGCCGAAAACAGAAGAAATTTTTCAGCAACGAAGGGTGAGAAAACAGGAAAAGGATCTCAGCAATGAAGGCTTGAGAAACCAGAAAGTTTCAGCAATGAAGGTTGAAAAAGATGGGTGGGTGGATCAGCACCAATTCTTTAGATTTGAGGAGAATGTTTCAGCAATGAAGGCTGAAGTAAATAAGAAAAAATAAGCTTAGGAGAACAGCTTAAGCTCTGATACCATGTTAGTAAAACTGAGATCATTATAGTGGAAACATATCTTGGGAGGATCTTGAGGAAGAACAAAGAGAAGTTTCGGTTCTTCTTCATATTGTCTTATCATATTATTCAAAGAGAAAACAAATATTTAAAGACAAGAGATGACCTTTAAGCTTACAAGAGAAGCTATAAAGTCTGGAAAATAAAGCTACAAAAGACATAATAACTACTAGAAAAACACCCCAGGAAATATAAACCTCCAGCTAGAAAATTTAAACTAAAGCAACACATTAAATGCAACACCAACTAACTTGTGACATAAAAGTAAAACCAATTTATCCAACAGTAACTCCAGTGAGTTAAGAAAAAGAATTAAAAAAAAAGTGAAAGAAAGGGAGTGGTCATCCTATAAAGGTACATTGCAGAAGTTGTCTAAACAATGAGATTGTAATTTTCTATCCATCAACACTGGGGAAAAAAAGGGAAAAAATGCCACATATGGACAAATGGGCAATAAAACTAATCAAAGCATAAGTGAAGTAAATAAATGAAGCAAAACCTCACCATTACTGAACCTTGTAAATAACCATATTGATTCCAACCATAAAGTTCAGCAAGAGAATGTGGTCCCTGTTTACCACCATAGCCATCATCAAACAACCAACATTTTTCCTCCCATGAAAGGATCTGTCGGGTAGAGAATTAAAAATAATAAGGCCTTCATTCGACAAATACCACATTCATTCGCCACAAATGAAAGAACATACCTGCTTCTGGTTCATTGCATGCTTTGCAGCACTAACAGTGTCATTGGTGTTTTCCACTGGGATATAGGAACATCCATTTCTGTAGTGGTGATTTGCCTGCGAATCAGATTGAGAAATAACAGACACATCATGTTCATCATGCTTAGCCTCGGAAGGAGTGAGACTATTTCCAGGCAAAGATACATTGTAATCACCAAGACCCAAGTATGTGAATCCTGTTGCAACATGGTCAGGATACTGCTTAAAAAAAATTAGAGGGGCGGCATTCAAAAATGAGCCATTCATGATGGGGTAGACAGGAAGCTCCTCTGGTAGGAAACCAGTGGACAAGCCTTCATACAACTGCTCTTGAAGATATGGGCCACACATATTGCCCTGCTCATTAACATACATCCACCCAGTCACATGACATGAAGAGACATTTCTAGCAAAAGTATTGTCTGCATATGAAGCTCCCCCACTGGTAGAGGTATGAGAAGCAAAAGGATCATCATTTCCATTTGACTGGCAAGCCATATCCAGTCTCAATTCCGGTCCCATATTTGTTTCAAGATCACTAAAAGATGAACTGTGCATGATATCCAACAACAAGAGTAAGTTAATTATGTTGCCATAAACTAGAGTACTAGATACCTCCAAAACCAGAATGTCAAACACAGATCAAAACATGACAACCGCAAAGGATAAAAAAGGTACCCAATGGAGCATTGTTCATTTGTTGATCCAAAACGTGAGATATCACACCAACTGTCAGTACACTCAGTACCACCATAAGAACAAACATTTTCACCTTTAGGTTCTAATATCCACTGCCTTTCACATGACAAGGAATAAAAGCTGCATCCATCATATGCATTGTTCGTGGCAACCTGGTCTGCTCCAAAGCAGCAATAAGAGGAAGAGACCATAGCTCTGGAAAAGCATCAAAGATACCTACACATCCCATCAAGAGTAACAATATTGAAGTGTAGGGCAGGAGATCAATAATAGAATTCTGCAGTTGACAATTGAAGGCACTCAGGTCTGATCAATATGTGAATAAAGAGTTTTCTCTCTCTTTTAAGTCCCATGTCTCAGCAAAGATCCAAAATGACAAGAGAGTCCATTTATCGGTATTAAAGAAGCTAAGAGAATAAAGTTGTGTGAAATTAAATGGAAGTATTCAAAAACTTGGAAGTTGGAACACAGCATGCTCAGCAAAATGACAAAATCAACTTATCTCTACTGTCTACAAAGATTACTCAAAACAGACGGAACTTCCCTGGATATTTTCAAGTTCCTTTGGGTTTGACAAGCAATCTACAAAGAGAACCAAGACCTAAAATTTTTACAAGTCACAACATCGTGATTGTAACGTAGTGACTAGCAAGATTACCCATCATCTACAAAGAAAATGGGGATAACAAGTAAATCAAGACAGACAATTTCTGAATTGTATTGCAATGGAAGAAACCGACATAAATAAAGGAGAGGAAAGAAGTGTAAGGGTTACAATCAGGAAGTACTAGGAGTAATTGCATCTAATACCCAGGAAAAAAAATAATTATGTCTAAAATTAGAATAGGGAAAATAAGTCTTGCCTAAAAAAACTTGCAAGAAAAAGTACAATTAACGGACGTCCAATAGATGCAAAATGAATTATGAGATTGTTATACGTTTAACAGTGGCAGGCCTCTTTCTAAAACCTCGAATTTCAGATGTGTCCACATATTTTATTAGAGAAACTATTCTAAACCTGCTTGCCTCATTCTTTCATGTTAAATGCCTTTTTGGTCCAATGTCATATAGTTATATTCATTGCCTTATAGGGAGAAAACTTGTGCTCTCTCTCCAATCCAGATTTCAACTGTCACTATCTCTTCTAACGCTGTTAGGGTAAATTGCAAAATCACAAAATGAGGGAATTATGTCTTTTCTCACGACTTTTAGCATCAATAAGTTTTGGGGTTAGGGTAAATTGCACAAAACACCCTAAAATTAGGTGCTTTTCACCAAACCACCCACAAAAATTGAAACTATACAAAACTACAGATATTCATGTCTCTGTTAACAATAAACCACCCAGAAGGCCAGAACTAGTTCCATTAAACCACCCAGCCCTAGTTCCATTAAAAGCCAAAGGAAGGTGCTTACAGTTTGAAGAAAGCCTGAATTCAATGTCTGACGGACTCATTACCCCAAATCAAATCAAAAAGAAACTGGGGAGCACAAAAACCCGAATTCCCTATATACCTTCAATTTGCAGCATTTTGTGGAAATTGAAAAACAATGCACCAAGATTTTGCCAAAGCAAGGAAAAAAACGGTTCAATTAAGCTTATTAGCGTACATATAATGTATATTTATATTTGTAAATATGAAATTAGAACCTTAATCCAGGAGAAGATGACAGAGAATTGAAAGAGCAAACAAGAAGCGAAGGTGACGTAATTGTTCAGATCTGTTCCTCGCCAACAGCAGTGGCGTTGCAGGTGAGGCCACCAAGAGGCTAGGCAATCGCGTTGACCGGCGGGATGAGAGACCGACGGAGTGAAAGACATAAGGCAGGGCAGAGAAGACTGAGAGGAAGGAACATCGAGGGATCTTCCAGTGGTTTCGATGGATTTTAAACGGGAATAGGGGTGGGTGGGTTAATAGAACTTGAAGCACTCAAAATTTCAACCCAAACGCCTAAATTGATGAAGAGCAAGAAGATACCGAATCTTAAAGCGAGTATTGAAATCAACAGAAATCTCAAAACCTAAATTAAAACAACAATGGAGGACGAGGCTAACCGAAAAATCCTAGCAAGGAGGCCGATGCCTATGTTTACTTTCCGAGGAGCAATGCGAGAGGGAAACGAAAAATTATCGCTGGGAAGGGAAAAAATAGGGTTTATATCCAACCCACCCGGTGGCCGGTCCTACTTCCAGTTCCCGCACCGAAGTAAGATGCTTGACGCTTTGATCAAAATACCCATTCTGGTGGCTAAGAGCATCTCCCATGGTAAGCCAAAAAATGGGTTTTGGCCTAATGTTAGGCCCACTCTATGCCAAAACTCATTTTAGCCTTTTTGTTTTTAGCCTATTTTCAAAACAAAGGCTAAATTTGGCTTTCTCTTTTGGAAGGTCAAATCCAATTTATTTATTTATTGATTTATTTTATGTGTTTAATATTTATGTAAATCTATAAATAATACAATTATAAATCTATATATTATATAGTTATGATTTTTAATTAAAAATAAAAGTTGTATATTGTAAAGATATTCATGAGTTCTTCGATATGAATATAATTAATATTTGACATATTTAAATTATCATTTCATAAACAATATTTTTAGAAGATGACATTAATCTTTTTTAATATAGATTCATCAAAATTATAATAAAAATAAATATTATGTTGCTTAATGTATTAAAGATAGAATCAAGTGACAGAAATAAGATGTAAAAGTTCTAAATTATATTAGTATTTATAGAAAATTTAGCCTACTAAAATTGGCCTACGGTGGGAACAACAAAGTCGTATTATAGAATATTCTCTTTTGGTAGGCTATTTCCCCTAGCCATTATGGCTTACGGGGAAGATGCTCTAAAAGTAAAAAGTAAAAATGGCTGGAGTACCCGCAGTCGGCACTCGTAGCATTTTTATTTTTTTTTCACAAGGCTATTGAGTATTGACAAAACATTGGAATATTGACAAGATAATTTTAATAAAATGGCAACTTCCAGTCTTTTTTCATTTAACTCCAAACAATCCAGAAGAGTTATAAGTTCAACTTGACCACTTCAGCTCTACCACCCGCCACTACCACCATTGATATATCGACACCAACTACTAGTACTACCACATCAGCCAAATCATTATTCTACAAAGTCATATTCATAATTGTTACGAAAATCTCAAACCCTAATTTCCGAAATCGCAAAACAACCACCACTAGCCACAACTCTCCACCCTGGACCTGAACTCCTCCGAAACCACCACATCATTCAACCGCTTCACCTACCCTGGAATCTCGTGCCGCTTTGTACGTCGTACCGTAGGTCCTCTTTCCAAAAACTTCCGCCGACACCCTCAATAGATCTTCCAAGTCGTAAACCCTAGGCGCGTTTCCGAAGAACACCAGCCTCCTGTTGTTGACCCCCTCGATCACCTTTCGCCGAAGGTGGAGGGGGCGTTGGCGTTGTCACCACGGCGTTCGAGCCGAATCTATCCTTTTCCTGCTTTACGGCGAACTTCTCCCCTGTCGCCGCTCTCACGGCTGCCATTTCCATTGCAATTGTCGTTGGTGTAGGAGAGCAACAGAGCGCTAATCTGGATGGCTACTAACTGCACTGATTCAATTAGTGTTAATTAATTTATAATGAACACATTGCATATGGGGGATTCTCCATGATTGTGGCCATAGTGACGACACTAGTAGTGTTTTGATCTATTTTTTTGATTCAATCTTATATTGCAAATAAAAGTGAACATCGTACAATCTAAATGGATTTTTTCATGATTAAAGTTTCAATAAATTTAGTATTTAGATGAACGAAATTATGTTTTTCTTTTTGCTCTCGATTTGGTTCTAAAATATTTTCTAAAATATAAAAGGACTTATTATGCAATTTTATATAAATTATCATATCAATAGTTGTTCTGACGTCTTGACTATAGCCTCACTCAAAAGGTAATTGTCCAAACACTTAACACTAATTAAGTTAATATCTATCATCCTAATCTAATCTATCTATTACTATTATAAAACCAAAAGCATCTTTCGCCTACGTGGCTTCACCATAATGCTCTATTCCACATGTCATCCTCTCAATAAATCCACACCCCCCCCCCCCCAACTCCCTTTTACATATACATGTGGATCACTAATATACATTCACGTCATTAGTTTTTGCCACGTTTTAGTAACCACCACCTCCACTAACCACCCCACTAACTCCACCAAAATATTTCAAAATTTTAAAATTATTTGTCTAAATTAACCAATGAAATTCAACCAATTCCATACTAACGTACCATTTATTCAATTAATACAAATAAAATGAAAGGTATACTTAATGAATAAAACTTTATGATATCTTTTTTCTAAAATTCATTTCCAGGTTATCAAAATAAAAATAAAAAAATATTTTTGAAAATAGGAAAAATTGGTGTTTTTAGTATTCAAAATCTTATGACAATAATATAATTTTTTTGAATATTTTCAATGCATTAGCCTATGATATTTATGCATATAATCCTATGATTTTCCTTCCTTCTTAGTTCTTATGTTGTTTTTTTAATCAACCCATTCAAATATATATGTAAGAAACATCTGCTATAATAAAGGCTTGTACATGATACGACAATTGTTTTTATCTTCTAATCGTATGTTTATAGGAATACATAAAAGCAATCAATTGTCATCTTAATTACATTGGGTTAGCACTTATCTATACTACGTAGTATTAATTATTAAGAAACTATTCGAATAAAGAATTATAAACAAAACTTCTAACAAACCATTATTTTTATTATTAATATTCCATTATTTTTATACATTATTTAATTTAGGGATGGTAATTTCATTCGCACTCGACGGATATCCGTCTCACCCGATCCGAACAAGTGGGTGAAAATCCGAAATAAAGCGGATATTAAATGGGTGATGGGTGAACGGGTGATGGGTCGGGTCGGATTCGAGTGAAGACATTCCCCACCCGTCACCCGACCCGTCACCTGACTTATATTATATAATTATATTTTATATGTGAAATTACTAATATACCCCCATAAACCCTAATTCAAGATACCAATAAATGATTTCGAGCTAGAAGGCTTTGGTCGTTGAAAATTATGTTTTCTCTTCTTTTTATTCATAATTGTTGTGATGTTTTCTCTAGCTTGAAGTGTTGAAAGTTGTGGATGTTTACACGTATTTGACCGAATTTGATTATATTTGGTACTTGTTTATTCATCGATGTGTTCAACGTATATTTTTCAATAATTTTTCTTGATGAATTTGATGTCTTGTATTTCACTCAAATTATCACCCGATCCACCCGATCACCCGGTGGGTGATGGGTAGATGGGGCGGGTGAAATATTTGGTGGGTGATGGGTCGGGTAGGGTGAAGAATTTTGGATGGTGGGTCAGGTGACGGAAGTAGATCATCCACCCATCACCCGACCCATTGCCATCCCTAATTTAATTCTTTTGTGCATTTTGTACATAATACTTCCACTTGAGTTTCAAAATTAATTACATTAGAACGTAAACTATACTCGTGTCTTAGACACAGGACTCGCACTAGTTAAATAATTATATCCATCAATTTTTATAAATATCAAAATACCCTTCCAAATAAATAAAAAATACACACGCGTTTCCTACTCTCCTTGTCACTGTTCTTCACCACATGCACTCCGCCATCACTAGCTAAGAAGTTGTTGTCCAATGCACCCAATGCCAGGCCTTGTATTATTCCACTGCCATCAGCCGCCTTGTCAAACTCCTCCTCATGGTATGTGCGAATTGGGGTGCTCGAACTGAGGCACTCAAAATTGTCTTCTGCATCCTCCCACATTGAATCATCTGTCGCATGCGGGTTCGCCCAGCAGCCGATGAAATCTTTGTTGTAAACCTTGACCTTGTTCTCATCCGTAGCTTCACACCAGTAAGTGTTCTCAAACAAGCGATCCTGAAACCTCTCACAAACACAGTGTAATAAAATAATATGTTTCACACTGGTAAGTGTTCTCAAACAGGCAACCTGAAACCTTATGATAGGGAGGAAAATATATATAATAAAATAATATGTTTATTATAGATTAATATACTAAAATATAAAAATTTGAAAAACCTTCTATATTTTTTTTTGAACCGGAAATAATTTGGCATTAAGAGGGCCTTAAATGCCAAGGGCGTCCAGACGGACGAAATTACGAAGCACCGAGTTGCCAGGTAAAGAATTGCTAGAGAAGGTGAAATTGAGGTGTGAAAGCCGGCCAGCAACTCGAATTGCCTCTCTAAATACATGACGAATCTCAACTGAGTGAAAGAAACCTAGGGAGACTAGACTGTATGAGACAATCATTTCGGAGTCCCTAGAGGGGTTTCCCGCAGCCCTTAAGGCCGTTAATAATGGTCAGGTTGTCCCCTTCTATTTTTTTTATTTTTTTTGGTAAAACAACTCGAGAAGGGGACCCTTCCCAAATAAGTAAAAACGGCTACGTTACAATCCACCGGGGAGTAGCCATCCCCATACAGTCGTGCTCAAGCAAAATTTTAGAACAATCCGGCGGTTCAATTCCGAGAGCTCATGGAAGCCCTGCCTCAAAGAAAGGCTGAGCTTGGCGAGGGAGTCGGCGACCATATTCGCTTCCCTGAAGACATGTCGGAATTGGACTCTCCAGTTCCTTTTTAAAAAGCCTTGGCAACACTTCACCAGGCTCGAAGACGGGTGATGATCGGCCACCCCATTGGTCACCATAGTATAGGCCAGCTGCGAGTCTGTTTCTATCTCCACATGGCTGAACCCTTTATCCCAAGCAAGTCTGAAGCAACCAATGATACCCTACAGTTCCGCCATGATGGTCGGGCATGAGCCAATGTGATGGCCAAACCCGCCCCTCCAGGCTCCATCCTCCGATCTCAGAACTCCCCCTGCTGCAGCCACCCCATCTCTGCCAACAGCCCCGTCCGCATTCGCTTTTATCCAGTTTGGTTCCGGTTTCGTCCAAGCAATATCCACCCTCAGTTTCGTGGGTTTCGGATGGATACCCGGCCTTAGCTTCCAAGCTCTGTCGTATTCTCTGGTGTTGTCCATTATGAATCTTGCTTTGCTTGGTCTCTCTCCGCCATTGTTGAAGACTCTCTCGTTCCTCCATTTCCAAGCCCACCATAGCGTATTCGCGAACACGCTCGCCCACTGCACCCCTGTCAAGGTGATCCGGTCCGTCATGATGTTCGATCGAAGCCACTCTGCACAGGACATAGCAAAGAAATCAGAATCCGTGTTTGGTAAAATTAGATCTTTCCAAACAACCGAGATGAGAGGGCAGTCCCTGAGTATGTGGATCATCGTCTACGGCTTGTTACCGCATTTGGTGCACCAAGGTTCCGTCGCCAAGTGCCTTCTGCATCTCTCTTCGTTGGTTAGGATCGTACCCCTGATCACCATCCACATGAAGGTCCGGACCCTTTCATTAACCTGGAGTTTCCATAGCCTCCCGAAGACCACAACATCCACACTAGCAAGATCATTAGCATCAGTGATAAGCCCATAGGCCGAGCTGATCGAGTAATTGCCATCCGTAGACGTCTTCCAGCTCAAACGATCTGGATGCTCCTCCTCTTCGTTGACCATAACCGCAGCAAGGGACAGAAGGATCGCCATCGGGATGTCATTACCAATTAGGTTCCATCGCCAACCAACACCTTCACACCAGTAATCTCTAACCGATCTGGCCAATTCCTCTTCTCCCAGGTTTCTGTTGATTAAGTTCTCCAAGCTAACCTCCGACAGCCAACAGTCTTTCCAAAAAAGTATTGACCGTCCATCGCCGACAATCCATTTGATTCCATCGTTAACCACCCCGTTAAGGCTCTTCCTCATGCCTGCCCATACAGCTGATACTCCCGTGGCTATTGGACCATCATTCCGAACATATTTCGCCTGTAGAATGTTACACCAAATATCACCATTATTATTGTTAATGAATCTCCACACAAGCTTACCTGTTACAGCAATGTTAAGCTCCTTCATAGACCGAATTCCCAACCCTCCGTTCTCTTTTGATTTGCACACATCCTCCCAAGCCACAAGGTGTATCTTTCTTTGTAAGTCGGTATCGCCCCAGATGAACCCACGGACGGCCTTGTCGATGGCCTCGCAAATAGCAGCCGGAAGCGACACCGTGGCCATAGAATAAATGGGCATTGAATTCAAGACCGATTTAGCGAGCGCAACCCGGCCCGCCAAGCTGAGTCTCTTTTGCCTCCATCCTGCCAGCCGGCTAGTAACTTTGTCTAACAAGGGACTAAAAGTATCCTTTTCAATCCTGGTGTGAAGAATCGGCATACCCAGGTAGCTCCCTAGGTGTGTAGTCACTTCAAACCCACATTCAACTTTCAGGCCCTCCACGACGTCACTAGTAACATTCGGAGAAACATACAACTTCGATTTGCTAACGTTAACCCGCTGGCCAGAGGCCTTGTTGAACTCCTCTAAAATCTTGTTGATGATGGAGAGCTGAGCAACGGAAGCCTCCGCCACCAAAATTAAGTCATCAGCGAACATAATGTGGGATATCTCCGGCCCACCCCGAGTGATCTTAGCCGATTTCCAGAGACCCCTAGAAACCGCCCTTTCAATCATATGACTAAGTTTTTCAATACACATCACAAATAGATAAGGAGAGATCGGATCACCTTGCCTGATGCCTCGCGACGGAACAAACTCCTCAGTTACCTCACCATTAACAAGGACGCGAGTATTCACCGAGCTGATGCACTCAAGCACCCAGTCCACCCAGTCCTTGGGAAACCCCGCATCGGTAAGAGTATCCGTGACAAAGTCCCACCTAAGCCTATCATAGGCTTTCTCGAGATCGATTTTCAGGATCATCCAGCCCACTTACCTTTCTTCTTACGCATAGAATGCACCATCTCCTGCATCACAACTATGTTATCAGTAATTTGCCTCCCCTGCACAAAGCTTCCTTGCATAGGTCCAATGAGCGAACCTAACAGCGGCCGAATGCGGTTGGCCAAAACTTTCGTGATAACCTTATAGATAACGTTGCACAAACTGATCGGGCGAAATTGTGATATCAATTCAGGTCTCGCCACCTTGGCCAGAAGAATAATAAGCGTTTCGTTAGCCGCCCTCGGAAGCCTCTTAGTAGCAAAGAACTCCCTCACGAAGCTAATCACTGTGGGCCCCACCGTCGACCAACATCTCTGGAAGAACACTGCTTGAAAACCATCAATCCCGGGGGCCTTGAAAGCACCAATATCCTTGACAGCCTTGTAGATCTCAGCATCTGAGATCCTCCTCGTTAGACGTGCCCACTCATCCGGATGTATAGGAGGGAAGGCTCCCTTCTCCAACTCAATAGGCACCCTCTCCTCAACCGGGATGGAGTAGAGATTCTTAAAGAACTCCACAACCTTACCTTCGATAGCCTTTGGTTCCAAAAACTCCGAGCCATCCTCGTCCTTCAGGACTTGGATCCTGTTTCTTTTACGCCGAACAATAGTCGAAAGGTGGAAATAGGAAGTGTTCCTATCACCAGCCCTCAACCAATTTTCCCTAGATTTTTGGAACCAAAGAAGCTCCTCCTGCTCAAGCACTCTGTTCAACTCGGACTGCAATTTGCTCTCATCCTCAATCAGATCGTTAGTCGGATTTCTATTAAGGATCACCTGGACCTTACGCAGCTCCTCTGTAACCTTACTTTTTCTCTCAAAAATATCCCCGAAAACCTCCCGATTCCACTTTAGTAAACAGTCTTTAAGGTGCTCTATGGCAGCAGGGGCTGTCTCATTATTCCTCCACTCTTTATCCAGGAGCCCATCGAACTCCGGATGCGTTAACCAGGCCGCCTGGAAACGAAACGGCCTTCTGCTCTTGTTCAGCCGGATAGGGGGATTAATTGTGAAGAGGAGCGGAGTATGATCAGAGTTAAACTTAGGAAGGTGACGCACCATGGCCTCCGGCCAGTCCAAGCAGGCATCAGCATTCCCCATAACGCAATCCAGTCTTCTCTCCTTCAAGGTCTCAACCGTCTTACCTCTCGACCAAGTGAACACAGGACCAATGAAACCAAGATCCACCATACCAGATTCATCAATCCACTTACGAAAAGAATCAGAATCCGGGGAGAGGTTGTTATCTTCCTCCTTCTGCTCCCAATTGTTGACGATGCAATTGAAATCTCCCCCCACAACCAGCGGGCCATCGATGCTCTCCGTAGTCTCAGAAAGGTCCCTCCAGAAGCCCCTCCTATCCTGGGCACTCGGATGGGCATAGACAACGATAAAGTGGAATTTCTTCCCTTCAAGACTGACCTCTGCCAAGATGAAACGCTCATACGCACCTTTGATTGTGATGTTAACATTATCGTTGTTCCAAAGGAGCCACACCCCTCCTTTAAAGTCGTTGGCCTCGATAATATATCTATCCGAAAAATTCATACAGTCGCAAACCTCTTTCGCTTTGACCCCTGAGATCTTAGGCTCGAAGATCGCCAACACATCAACCTTATGCCGCTTAAGCATATATCTAATAGCCCTGCGGAACCCGTCGCTACCGGCACCACAACAATTCCAAAGAAGACAATTCATCATAACGCAAAGAGAAAGGCCCAAAGAACCCTACGCAGATTCACTCGCAATGTGCTTATCAGCCATCGTCGACACCTCCATGGGTGTACTGGTGTTGTTTTGCATTTCTCCACTAGCGCACTCCGATTGCCCTTTGTTCACCATCGCTCCCGCAGACTGCTCCACAGAAGCAATGATCACCGGCTTGCCTTCAGCATCCATACCGCCTCTACTGACGGTGCCTTGAGCGTTAATCTGATTCCCTTCAATGTTAATAGACATCCCACTATTCAGGTTCCCTTCCTCCTGGACTGGCCCATTCTCATTTAAAAGCCCCTTCAGGTGTTGGAAATATGTTTCTGGGCCTGTCCTAGGCCTTTTCAACGGCCCAGTCTGTTCCCTCTCGTTGGGCCCCGTAACAATGGGCCCTTTTCCTTTCACCTTAGCCCTTCTAGGTTTTTCTTTCTTACTAGAATCTCCAATTGCAAACCTGATCTCCTCCTGTTTCCGAGTGGCCTGCCCCTGTATCTCATTCCTTTTGCCTTCCCCATCACGCCCGTTATTCTCGATTTGATTCCCACCATTACCGATATCTTCATTAATGTTCTCTTTTCCACGCGCGCCCTTTCCTTCCATGATGACTCTCTCATTACTGCTCTTCCCATCCTTCGAGGTGACCTTTCCACTGATTATCTGCCCGTTATCCTCGTCCCGTCCGGCGGGTTCGCTGGCCTTGCTATCTCCGATCCTGTGTTCTTTCTTCTTCTGGTTTCGCCGGCGACTTTTAACCTCCATCCATGGCCCATAGCAGCCTCTGATTTCTCCCGTTTCTGACTTACTGTCCATCTCTGGTTTCTTCTGTTCACCGTTGGTCACATTATGGTTACTGTCCATCTCCATGTCCGTGGGCTTGACGGGTCCTCGCGCCTTCCGTGTTCTTTCTTCGTATCCTTCCCGACCATGCACTGCATTGCCAGATGACCGAACCTGCCACATTTAAAACAAATTTTGTTAAGGCCCTCATATTCCAGGAAATACACACCTCCATTGATTGTAATGGTTCCTTTCAAAGGCTTGGCTAGGTCCACTTCCACGCAGACCCTAGCGTATCTTCCTCTGTTCGTGAACAGGGTACGGGTGTCCACTTTGAGTGGTCGACCAATCCCGGAGGCGATCTTCCGGAGTATGCTTTCCTCATAGAACACAATAGGAAGATTTGAGACCCTGACCCACGCCGGCGATGTTGAAATAACATCCGTTAGCGAGTTGAAGCATGGCGTCCATGCCTTAATGATAAGGTAGTGTCCAAAGATCGACCATGGACCTCCCGTCAGAGCCTTCGTGTAGTCGTGTTCAGTTTCAAATCTCACAACGTAATAGCCTTTGGGAAGATCCGCTAGAAGCATCTGCCCAGCCGGCCTCCACATCTCCTTGAGCTTCCTTTCCATGGTGGAGTATGGGATGAACCCACCTAGAACCTTAATGATTAGAGATGTTTGCCAGACCGATTC
This sequence comes from Persicaria maculosa, assembly GCA_963922045.1. Lineage (NCBI taxonomy): Eukaryota > Viridiplantae > Streptophyta > Magnoliopsida > Caryophyllales > Polygonaceae > Persicaria > Persicaria maculosa. The sequence goes on along the minus strand of OY998255.1, from coordinate 80,319,123 downwards.
CAGTTTGGACATGACTTCATTCGGGATATCCACAACCGGATCGCCATCCTCCCCGCCTGGGAACGACACTACGACCTTATCATCGATATAGCCAACGTCAAATGGTCTTCCGAACTGACTTGGTTCCCCTATCAAAACATTTTTCCACCTCCTTGCATTGTCCGGGGGATCCCCCGGTGGGCCAAAGGCCCTTGAGCCGCTAGCCATTGCCCAGACCCTACCTAGGAGCCTGGACGAGAAACTGAGGCTGCCGGAAAACTTCCTAGAAAGAGAGCGTTTTTATGCACTCGGAGAGTGATTTGTGGTTGTCCCCTTCTATTGTCAAGTTGAAAAACCTTCTATTTAAAATATGCCTATAACTATTATCTATTATTATTATATTATATATAATAAAGGAGAAGTCATTTGTGACATATGTCACCTTCTTTTAAATTGTAGCAATATTAACTCATCAGATTTTTTTCCAAAAATATGAAATTTCCCAATTTTTTAGATATTGATATATTTTTAGAAGATTACTAGTGTAATACCCGTGCCTTCAAGGCACGGGAGTTTGATCCATTTTAATATGAACATCATTTTGTATATCTATATATATAATACTATATTAATATATACTTGTTTATAACAAAAATATGTATAAAGTTTTTTTTCTTATAGTTTATAAATTAGTTGGAAAGAGATACAATACAAATTTTTAAAATGTTATAATAAGGTAAAATAGTAATAATACTCAAACACACCACTTAATATAATTGAAATAAATATATAATTATTGTCATTAGGATAAATCTAAAAAGGAAAATATAAGCTCACATACAAAGATTTAAAAATCATAAGCACATGATTGTGCGAATACTTTTGAAGTCATGTAGATATACATAACTTATTTATTATCATCATTAGAAAGATGGCTAGAAATTAGAGGAAAATAATTTCTAGCAATTTAAATAGATGTCATGTAGAATGTGTAGAGTTAGTATAGATTTATTAATTTTCGATAATTATTTTTTCTACAATTTTTGAAGGATAACATGTGGCAAAACAATCTCTTCTCAAAATTAATGACGTTTCGCTTCCATCTCCAAAAAAATTTAAAAATTTTCTAGGAAAAAGATGTCTATACCATATAATATGTAAATTTTGAAAAGAAATATGATTTTGAGAATCAATGATTTTTATAATTACTTTTTATTTTTACATTTGAATTAAATATCTATCCATTTTTAATAAGACTGATAAATATAATATAGGAAATAAATATTTAAACTTCCCTTAATAATATCAATTAATAAGAAACAAAACTTTTGATTAATATGAAAATAGAAAACAAATATGTTTAAAATAGGAAACGTGTATTTTAAAATTTCAGCAATAATATTGACCAATAAGAAAATACCATTTGAATAAAAAATTAAGTTTAATTGTGGGCGTGACACGCTAGCGAAATGCTAGCACAATTAGTAATATTAATAGATAGATAGATTAATAGATTAACAGATATATTGCAATCGGAAAAAAAAATGGAAACATGTCTCAATATTTACGACAATATAACCGAAAATAAAAAAAAAGGAATGGATTCAAATCATATTTAAAATAGGAAACAAATATTTTAAAGTTTCCATAATATTATTGACCAATAAGAAAAGCTCATTTGAATAAAAAATTCAACTTTAATTGTGAGCGTGACACGTCAGCAAAATGCTAACAGAATTAGTAATATTAATAGATATAAAAAGAAATGTTTAAGATGAGATAGTTTTAGTTAATAATACAAAATTTTCTTATAATATATATAATTTTCTTGATAACCTTTATACATTTACTCTTAGATTCATATAATATTTTTAAAACTTCAAAAATAGTATTAAAAAATGAAATATGAAAGATAATTATGAAAAAAAAAAGAAACTCTGTTCAAACTATTTAAAGTCAAATTTAACTTATTGAACTAGATTTTGATATAAAAAAAGACTTATTTGACTGGTTCAAGAGTTTTTAATACTCATTTTATAAAGAGGAAGTCTATCGGCAACACGTGTTTTGTTTAGTGGCAAGATGAACTTTACATAATTACACTCAGGTCTTTTTTATTTTTATAAGATAATTACGGATTGGCCCGAGGGAAGATGAGGAACCGAAATACCGAAGCCTCGAAAATATCGTCAATCTCATTGAATGTGATGAAAAGCAATATTTTGGATATGTTTTGGATTTTTTTCCTTTGAGATTGGTGGATTTCGAGAATTTTATTTGTGTTTTCGGCGCGAGGATACAATCGTTTTGAAATTATTGAGGCTATAATATTCCCTCAAGACAGTTCTTCGAACATTTGGTTTGAGCGGTTGCTTTGAGCTCCTTGCTTAGACGCAGGCCCGGGGCGCTTAGTGTGCTACTAGCTTGCATTTCCTACACACTACAAGAACGAGTATGCCTACTTTACGCGGTGCCTACAAATTGATCTCCTAATATACATTAACATAATACATTGAAATTAATGATAAGCCCCTCGGTGGTGGAGTTATGGTCGCGGAGGGCATCCGATCATAGCGTGAGCCTCTCGGAGCAAAATCTCATAAGTCCCTCGACGCTGGAGCTATCGCTCGCGGAGGGCCTCCGATCGTAGCTTGAGCCTCTCAGAGCACACTTGATAAGTCCCTCGACGCTGGAGCTATCACTCGCGGAGGGCCTCCGATCGTAGCTTGAGCCTCTCGGAGCACACTAGATAAGTCCCTCAACGCTGAAGCTATACTCGCGGAGGGCCTCCTGCTCGTAGCTGGTAAGCTCACGGAGATAAACTCTTAATGAGTATAAACTATGTCCCTCGACGCTGGAGCTATCGCTCATGGAGGGCCTCCGATCGTAGCCTGAGCCACTCAGAGCACACATGATAAGTCCCTCAACGCTGGAGCTATGCTCGCAGAGGGCCTCCTTCTCGTAGCTGGTAAGCTTGCGGAGATAAACTCTTAATGAGTATAAACAAAGTCCCTCAACGCTGGAGTTATGCTCGCAGAGGGCCTCCTGCTCGTAGACGCTCGTAGAGATAAACTCTTAACAAGTATAAACTAAGTCCCTAGACGCTGGAGCTATGCTCGTTGAGGGCATCCGATTGTAGCATGAGCCTCTCGGAGCAACATCTCAAAAGCCCCTCGATGTTGGAACTATGCTCGCAAAGGGTCTCCGATCATAGCCTGAGCCACTCATAGCATAAAAATAAACTAAATCCCTCGACGACGTAGCTATGCTCGCGGAGGGCCTCCGATTGTAGTCTGAGCCTCTCGAAGCAACATCTCATAAGACCCTCGACGCTGGAGCTATGCTCGCGAAGGGCCTCCAATCGTAGCCTGAGCCTCTCAGAGCATAAAAATAAACTAAATCCCTCGACGTTGGAGCTATGCTCGCAGAGGGCCTCCTGCTCGTAGCTGGTAAACTCGCGGAGATAAACTCTAAATGAGGAAAATCCCAAATTACCCCCACTTACCCACATGAAAAGACAAAATTGCTCCCATCTTCATACCCCTATTGTCTTGTGCTTGATCTATTGTTCTCATTATTTTCTTGTTCAAAAATCAAAATTTCTTCAATTCCTTGACATCCCTATGATGTAGCTGTAAATATTTCTTCAATTCCTTCAAATTGCAAGAGAATGGCGTTGACGGTGAGAAGAACAACGCTGGAACCAACGATGACTCCGAGAACAACGCTGGTCGTCCCTAACACCTTTCGGAAATCCGGCCACTCGATCTCCCGAATCTCCTCCGCGACGCCGCTCAAGAAATCTCCTCCTTTCTCTCTTGCCCTTTGAGCATTTTGTTAATCGAAGCAGACGGCCCATCCGACAGGTCCACCGCACCGGATTTATGCTGGAGCTTCTTGGTCGGTGGTGCTCGTGGTGGCCTCCAGTTCGCTTGCAGTCTCTGAGCCATTTTCAGCGGCTCTTACTGAGACCCTGTGCAGCGTGATAGAGTGGTGTGAGAAACTGAGGGGAAGAGGATTCTTCCGTTTGAGGTGGGGAAGGGAGAGGGCGTTGCTGGCGGCACGGGCGGAGAGTGAGGATTTGGGGGAAGGTGGGTAGGCGTTGGCGGGGGGTGAGAATGGGAGAGCGGGAGAGTTGCCAGTTGCCGGTAGGGGCGGAGAACCTCCGAGTCCCGATTGCCAGTTGAGATTGGCAACTGTAGCAATCTGGTGGTGCTTGGATTGGTAGAGCCCAGCATTTCGGGCAGCTTGCCAATGACAATCAGGCAGCTGATTATATTTTCCGACGGCAAATTACAGAGGGATCGGAGGAAGGAGAAACGGGGATGAAAGTGGCAAGATGGTGGCGGGTGAAATATGGATTTCAAGGACTGTGTATGATCAGATCTGGGAGGGAGGGCAAAAAAGGTAATCTCGCCTCTCCCATCTAGTAAACCTCTTCTAAGAGGATTGAAAACACATCCGCTTCCATCCCAGTCCCGGTGGCGGATCCTGGAGCGTTTAGTTGAGGGGACGAAAAATTGATCTCTAATTTTTTTTCGAAAAAATCACCAATATTTGAAGTTTTCGGGTTTAATTATAGTATTAAGTTATGAAGTTTAGCAAATGATGAGTATGATAGAAGTGTATTAATTTGGTAAATGATATGAAAAATAATTTATATCGCTTCAGTCTTGAAACGTTTATAACTTTTTACTCAGTAATCGGATTTGAGCTTATAATATATCAAATCGAAGCTATCGACAAGAAGAATATGTTTATTAAATTTCATTTTTGATTGGGGGGGCGACTGCCACCCCCGGTCCTTTAAAGGATCCGCCCCTGATCCCACAAACCTACCGTTTCCCATCCCTCACACCTAATAAACACGGCCACCCAAACATGAGGACGAGAATCCCGATGCACTTTTCCCATCCCTCAAACCCCATAAACCCTAACCCAAACACACCCTTTATGTCGGTGGAATACTGGTATAAGGATTCATGGGTAGTATCCTATAGGTCCCCGGTTCGAACTCCGAATGAGCGCTCTTTATTTACCAATTCAAGAAATACTAGGTATTATGGAGTATTTTTTTTAAATATCCATTTAATAAAGTGCGTCACTTTTAAATATTAATAAAATGATTTGATATTTCGGCTAAGACCACCCGCATTGGTGAATCCGCGGGCTCATAAGACCTGCCACGCAGGTAAAGAATGAAGTAAAAAAAAAAAGAAAAATGGGATGAACCCGGCACATTGGATTCGCTTGCAAGAATCCTCAAAAGTGGGGTTCAATTGCGCAAAAACCGAGGGCACGTAGAGAGTTCGTCATTACGGCAGGTGAGGAATGCTAAAACGGCACCGTTTTGTGTCCAGCACCACAAATGTGTTGCGTTTCATGGCTGCCCACACAGCAAAGGAGAAAGCCTACTGCTACCAAGTGTCCTATTTAGAGACTGACATGTGGTTACCAATCACAAGTTGGTGTAGTGGTTATGGGGCTACATCCCATGCCTCGAGGTTCGAAGTTCGAATCCCCGTGGAAACATGGAGACGCTTGTGAGTGGGAGGGTCAACCCCTTAAATGGGCCTACAGTAACCCGATTTAGATGTAGAGTGGGCAAATCCCACTTGAACTGGAAAAGGATCAAAAAAAAAGAGACTGACATGTGGCAACGATTGTAAATAAATCTTTAAAATAGCTATTTCGACCATTTTTACAGTATAAAAATTAAAAAAAATTATATTTTTGAATTTAATTTAATTTTATCTACACATAGATACCCACTTTGCATAGGTTTAGAGGGAAAAAAAATTCATCATATTACCCTATTTCGTATGACACCCATATAATTTATTATCCGGTATACTAATTATTCTATTTAATATTTAATAGTCATTTTTTTTTATTATTAATAAACTTAAATAGCTAATACTCCTAACTCCTCCGTCCAAAAATACATGGACTTTTACTATTCATACACGTATTTTTAGGAGTTAAAAACTATATAAAATATTAACTTTTTATTATTTTTTTAATAATTACAAACTTATTAAAGTTAATATTTTATATAGTTTTTACCTCCTTAAAAAACGTGTATGAATGGTAAAGCCCATGTATTTTTGGACGGAGGTAGTAATATTTAGCAAGAATAAATTATTATTATTATTATAAACTAAATTATAATATTTAATAATAAAAACCTAACAATTATACTAATTATAATATTTAAATGATTAATATTTATTAATTTTAAAATTATTATTATTATTATTAATGAGAATGGATTATAGAGTTTAATATAAGAAAATTTCATTTAATGAAAAAAGAAAATAAAGAAAAATAAGTTATGAGTCAAGGTTGGGGTTCATGAATGAAGGTGAAAAAATAATAAATCTGAAGTGGTGTTTTTAAGTTGACGTGGGAGAGATTCCAGATGGTCTAAAAAGAAATAGTAAAAGAACGAAGAAATCAGGAAACTGATTGCACCACGCGGTTCGAATCTGAATCTAGCTGTCGCGGCTCAGAGAGAAGGAAAATCAGGAAAAATGGAGAATATGAAGGTGCTCAGGGAGTGGTTCGACCGCGTAGACTCGGAGAAATCCGGAAGCATCACCGCTGATCAACTCCAGGTCTCTCAATTACCTCTAACTTGCAATTTTCAATATTGGGGTTTTGTTTATGCTATACAACGATTTTAATAGAGGAAAAAATGTGTTGATTTTAACAGAGAGCGTTCGCTGTCGGGAACTTGGATTTTGCAATTACTGTTGTTGAGCAGATGATAAGGTAATTTCCTACCTACAAGTCCTTGCTCGGTCTTGTTATCGAATATGGTGGTGACTATTGAATCCGGCTGTATTGTTTCAGGATGTATGATTTTGATCGGAATGGAACCATGAGCTTCGGAGGTAGATTGCTCGCAGCTAAATTGAGTTTATACTATCCAGTCTATTATGATGGGCTATTCAATTAATTTTAATTTGTATATTACCCTGTTTGGAATTTGGAATTTGGATTAAGGGAATGGTTGGAAAATAATAGGAGAATTTAGAGCTTGTAATTGTAAGTGACTTTCTTAACTTGTAGGCATTGCTCTCATATTTTTTGCTGATTTTTTCTTGCTTTTCATATGCTTTTTTGACAGAATTCGTCACTCTTAACAAGTTTCTTCTCAAGGTTAGACGAATTCTGCTGTTTTATATTTGAACCAATTGTTGTTTTCACTACAGTTTTCCTGTTTCATGTTGGAACCAATTTTCTGTGTAGTGTGACCCCAGACCCGGCCTCTGGTGCGTTATTGTTGTTGTTGTTGTTGTTGTTCTACTGATATTGAACTAGTACCTAATTATCCTCTTTCAGGTTCAGCAGAGTTTCTCTTCCTTGGAGAGGTGAGCAACTTGTTCCTTTGTTTGGCTAGATTTTCCCTGGCTCTTTTTTATTCTCCTTGTAGTTGTAGACACCAAATATCATATACTGTTGTTAAGAGTTTGGGATTGAGAGTGTGAGCGTATATGGACTCTCCTTTTGGCTGACTTCTGCATTCTTCCTATCCTTTGTGGCATACTGGCATGTATTTGTTATCTTCTAATTCAAATCAGTCTATTTATTTCATGCCTTTTCATTTGAACTCGGCACTTCAATGCAGGGGCAAAGGATATCTTATCCATGATGAGGTTTTTGAGGTACATCACTTTAATTGTATCAAAAACTGAGATATAAATTTTGATTCCGACTTTTATTTATCATTCCTCAATGGATCCATTCTAAACTTTCTAAAAATTGAATTTGTAGTAACCTTTACAAGTGGGTGTTGGCTTTTGTTTTATCCCATGACTCAGTAAAAGTTACTTCCATGATTTTACAGGCATTGATGAAATCTGGTTTCTCACTTGATTCTCCTTCTTTTTTCACGGTTTGCGAGGTGAATATTGTTCTTCTTTTATACTTCTGCTTTGCCTAAGCTTAGGCGTCTTAGTAAAACTGAGATCAATACAGTGGAAACAAATCTTGGGAGGATCTTGAGGAAGAACAAAGAGAGGTCTAAGATCTTCTCCATATTGTCTTGTCATATTATTCATGCAAAAGACAACTATTTAAAGACAAGAGATGACTTTTAAAGCTTTCAAGAGAAGCTACAAAGTCTGAAAAGTAAAGCTACAAAAGACATGATGACTACTAGAAAAACAGCCTAAGAAATATAAACTTACAGCTAGAAAATTAAACCTAAAGCAACACATTAAATGCAACAACCAACGAACTTGTCACATAATATTAAAACCAATTTATCTAACACTCCCCTCAAGCCGAGTTTGTAAAGATCCAGCTTGAAAGCTCGTGAAATCCAAAAAGATAGATTCATATCCTTCTGCTAGATTGTTGGCAAGCAATGCTCTCATTTTGGTTTACGTTGAAAAAATGTGCTTAGCAAAAGTACAATTAAATTCTTTATTGTTTATTCTCTGATGATGAACTGATGAGTTTATAATAGATATTAGTTTTGCATGTAAATATGTAATCTTGTAATTTCTTCAATAGCCTTTTACAATCTCTTAAAAGTGAGGGTATAAGTTGCTCGTTTCTTGATGTAATATTTGTTATAAGCTTCTTGACAGAAATAGATGAGTTTAGACTTTAGATCCCTGGGTGAGAGGGGGTTGGGTAAAAAAGGAATTATATGGACTATCCTGTCAATTAAACTTTGACTTTGATGGCGCTTAGTTTTTTTATGTAACAATATAACCTATTGATGATACATATAGAGAATCTATTGTGTTTAATCTGTATAATGTTGCTATGCCATTCTTGCTGCAGAATCAGGACTGAGTACTATGGAGTTGATATAATTTACAGGATTAATATTGTTGCAGTATTAAGAAATTCTTACATGTGCTAGATTTCTACTCTTTGTTTAATTATGTTCTCATATTGACATTTCTTTTGAAAATTGTCAGAGCTTTGATCCAAACAAAAATGGAAAGTTTCACCTAGATAACTTCATATCCCTTTGTATATTTCTACAATCGGCTCGGTATGTACATCTACGACTGAACTCCCTTTTTAAAACCCTCTCAAGAAACCTACATACTGGATCTTGAGCTGTTAGTTCAGGCTGCATCATCATATTTTAGTTACTAAGGGGATGAATGGACTTATCGCATTTGCCAGGAATCTATTCAACTCTTTCGACACCGCTAAGCAGGGCAGGGTAACACTTGATTTCAACCAATTTGTTTATTGTGGTAAGTCAATATGTACAATTTCAAAGTATCTTGTCTCAGAAGTCAGAACTAGTTTTAAGTTAACCACTTGGGATATAGAATTCGGTAAAATCCTGCTGGTGACTACTTATTGAGGAAGCAAAGATGTGCTTTACGCTTTACCTTTTACAAGGGAATGAATACTAGCTCCTCATGCTTCCACTCAGTGATTTTTGCTATCTTTTCATTGACAGCTGCAAACTGTCGAATATGAAATGCACTTTTGTATCAGCTGGAGAAGCATCCCCACCTGATGAACTCGATTGGTTTGTAAATTGCAAGAGCTCGAAGTTAATGTGTCCTGTCCTCTCGTATTTATACTATCTGAAACTGCATTGTAGCTAAAGCTCATATAGGGTTTTAGCTTAATAAACACAGTACTGTAGGTTATGTGATAGTTACAGGTGCACATATAGAAGCACTAGCCTTGCTTGTCATATCTTGTACATTTAAAGTTATGGTTACAGGCTTTAGTAGTGAGTGCATTTCGTACCAAATTACTCGCTATTGATGGGGTTCTTTGATTTGATAATTTGCTAACGGGTCGTTTGGTAACGATATCTAGATATCAAGATATCGATATCGGTATCGATATCAAGATATCGATATCGGGTGATATCTTGATATGAAGATATCGGTATCGGTATCAAGATATCGATATCGGGCGATATCGATATCAAGTGATACCTCCAAAAAAACGAGTATATCAAAATAGGCCAAATTTGATATCTAGATATCAACTGATATCGATATCTGACTATTACCAAACACAGATATCAGATATCACTTGATATCAAGTGATATATTATGCCTACCAAACACTAGATATCGATATCAGTTAAAGTGATATCGATATCTAGCCATACCAAACACTAGATATCAGATTATGGTACTGGTTGCAAATCCATCAACCAAGTATTCCCATTCCAGGATATATAAAGAAATTCTAATCTAAGTAATTTTTAAAATGAATTTTATTCGGAGTATAATATTATAAGGTATTAAATAAGTTTTAACACTTGAGCCGTTGAAAGAAAAGTTGAGAATTAATTTCAAAATCTGGTTTCTTAATATATATAGGTTCGTATGGGACGGAGTTAATAAACTGACTAAAATTATAAACAGGGTAAAATTTATAAACTGTTGGTAAAAGTAGTTAAAAATTTATGAAAAATATAAACTCCGTATGGGGCGAAAAACAGTTTATTTGTAAAAAGTGGAGTTTATTTGTTTTTTATTAGGGGTATTGTGGTACTTTCAAACCAAATAAGATAAAAGAGAAGGGGTAAAATAGTAATTAAGGAAAAAAAACTCCAAAATAAGCTGCACTCTCCAGCTTTTTTTTAAACCATTTTTTTTAACCGATTTGTGGCTTATTTTGGTGCCCATACAACATTTAAACCAAATTATTTTTTTAACAAAATTTTAGCTGTTAAAATAGGCAGCCATACACACCCATACTCAAAGAGCCAAGGTTACAAAAAAAAAAAAAACACCAGTATAATTGTTAACAAATATTAGTATTACACTTTTTTTTTTTTTGAAAAGGAAAAAATTTGGCTTAGGAGATCAACCCTAATAGCTAAGAGCATCCTTACGGATGAGATTATAAAGCAGAGAATCGTTAGGAGCGATTGTGCTGTGGAAAGCATAAGTCAGATGCGATCAGCGATCCGCTACTTGATTAGCCTCCCGATAGACATGACGAATCTCGACGGAAACAAAGGAACCCAACGAGACTAGACTGTCCGAGACAATCATTTCAGAGTCTCCAGTAGGCTTCCCAACACCTTTAAGACTATTTATTATGGTGAGGTTGTCACCTTCAATTTCAATGTTTGTTAGGTTTAGTTCCCGAGCTGCTGATATCCCTTTCCATAGTCCAAGGCATTCGGAACAAGCAACTGAAGAGGCAGGGCAAGGCCCTGAACCATAGAAAACCGGATATCCTCTATAATCGCGGATGATGAAGCCATAGGATACAGAGTTACTAGTTGAGAGAGCGCCATCGAAATTGAGCTTATAAGCTCCCGACTTTGGTGGTTTCCATCTTGCTTGTTTTCTTTTATGTATTGTCGTTGCTTTACTCGTGGGTTTTGACGTTTCAAGCCCATCGTGATCCTCATTGGTTTTAGTGAAATTCCACATGATCATTTGTTCTTTGGTGAATGCGACAATACTTCTGAAATCCGGTTTTATGTTTTCGAATAGTACTTTGTTTCTGAAGTACCAGATGCCCCACCAAATGAATGCTAGTTTGGAAAAGCAATTGAGGCCTAGTGTTTCTTTTGCCTTGCCGATGATTTGGTTTAGGTCTGTTTCGTCCATGAAGTAGTTGTTTAACTTGATGAAAATTATTGGGTCTATTGATATAATGGTTTCACGAGTAACTGGGCAGCTCCAGAGTAGGTGCTGTAAATCTTCGTAAGCACTGTCACAATGTGGGCAGTTTGTTGGTATACCCATACGACGAGAAGCAAGCTTAACTGCGGTGGGTACCCCGTTTCTAGTGACTTTCCAAAGAAAAGCTTTTACTTTTGGCGATGCGTCAAGATACCAAATCCAACTGAAATCGGAACGCTGGTGGTGTTTCTTATAGTTTATCATATCAATGGCTGACTTGGTGGAGAACCATCCATTCTTACTCCATTTCCAGTATAATCTGTCAAGGTGAATATTTTTGGGTATAGGGGTTAGTCCTATGGAGTCTTTTACTTCATCAGGTAGTATATTATGTGTAGTCTCATATATTTTTTCCTGATCCTAGGTTTTGTCTCATTTAAGGAGTTCGGATACTTTGATGTTTATGTTTATCGACTGGATTGAAGAGGCCCTGTCGATGAGAGGGTCATTCCCAAACCAGTGGTCAGTCCAAAATTTTATGTCATTCTCATTACCGATCGACCAGCGTAAATCATCTGCAAAAGCTAGGAAGGGGATTTTAATTTCAGCACGCAAGATTTTGATTCCTAGGTGACTTTGGGGTTTGGTCGATAATATTAGTATTACACTGAATTCATTAATACAATGGGTGTGAATACCAAGTTTATTTTAAGAAAAATAAAATTTGTATGAATATATATAATATAAATTTACGATACTGTATAAAAATCTATTTTTATAAAATAACGTGCAAGGCACTGCTAGTAAAACTAGTTCATAACAATAAAAAAAATGAGTATCATTCAACCAAATCAAAATCCAGCAACAGCTGCTTGTGTTTGTTCAACGATGAATGCAAGTGCAAGCCCTGGAGTAAGGCACAGCACTCAGCAGCACTGTGTAAGTGTAACCTATCTCCAGCAACAAACTTAAACCCCCTTCCATCAACATACACCATACTATATCCAGACACCACCTTCACCCCCCTCTCCCTCACCAGCCTCCTCAGCCTCCCGACATCCTCCCATTCCCCGCCCATCGCATGCATTCCCGTCGCCATCATGTACCCACCTGAGCTCCCCGGCTCCAGCTCTAGCAGCCTTGCAGCCACCCCTTCCCCTACTTGTGTGTTCCCCAACCTCCTGCACCCGCTAAGCAGCGCACCCAACACCCTCCCTCCTGCGCTCCTCATTTCCTCTGGCATCCCCTCCATCAGTTCCCACGCTGCCTCTACCCTCCCTGATCTGCTTAGCAGGTCTACCACGCAACCATAGTGTGCCACGCCCGGTGTGATGTTGTACACTTCCACCATCTCTTTGAAGAACCCGAGCCCTTCTGTGACTAGGCCTCCATGGCTGCAAGCAGACAGCACCGACAGTGCAGTTACCTGGTTCGGTTTCAGGCCCTCCCTCTTCATTTCGGAGAAAAGGGCCAACGACCGGTGGGCCTGGCCGTTCATCCCATACGCTCCTATCATGGCGCTCCATGACACGATGTTCTTGTTATGGATCTGCTCGAAAGCCCTCCTTGCGTGCTCTATGGCCCCGCATTTGGAGTACGTTTCCACAATGCTTGTTCCGATTGCTACCTCTGAGGATAAGCCTCTCCTGGTGGCGATCCCATGGGCCCATTTCACTCTACCCAGTTCTGCTGTTGATCCTGAGGCTTCAACCAGGTTTAGAATTATTACTTCATTTGGAGTCTCTCCCGATTCGATCATCTGATGGAATGTAGCCTTGGCTTCTTCTGGCAGGCCACAGTGACCAAACCCTGCAATCATGGTGCCCCAGGAAACCTTGTTTTTCGTCTTCAGCTGATTGAATAGCTTCTGAGAAAGCTGGATCAAGTTACACTTTGCATAAGCATCAATCAGAGAGTTAACTAGCAGCTGGTTTGATTCAAAACCTCTCCTAAACATTCGGGAATGGATCAACTTGCACTGCTGTGGCTCCAAGGTGTCCTTGCACGTCTGAAGAAGACAAGTTAAGGTCACCTCGTCCTCCTCGACTCCAGCCATCCTCATAGATTGGAACATTTCTACTGCTTCAGAATGCATATCATTGTGCGCCAACCCAGATATAATGGAGTTCCAAGACACACTGTTCTTCAAAGGCATCTCACTGAACGCCCTACAAGCAGAATTTGTATCAGCACATTTTGAATACATGTCAATCAAAGAGTTCCTCACGAATATATCAGCATCGAAACCTCTACGAAGGGCGAACCCATGAATGGAGGCTCCCATATCAATATTTCTTACAGCTGAACAGGCATTGAGAGCACTCACCAAAGTGAGCCCATCCGGCTCAACGGGCGCCTCAGTCAGCATCTCTGCGAACACCTCCAAGGCTAACATGGGTTCTTCCCACTGTAATAACCCACCAATCAGCATACTCCATGAGATCACATCTTTCTGGTGCATTTCATCGAACACCTTACGTGCAGCGACCAAGTCATCAGCAGAGTATAACCCAAGCATGACATTCTGAACCGAAACAACACCCCAGAGCCCAATCCTCATCATGTATCCATGAAGCCCTTTCCCTTGACAGAATAAACCGAGAATCCGACACGCCTGAACAAGAAGAACTAAGGTTGCAACATTTGGCTCAAACCCTGCAGCTCTAGCCTGGATAAAAGACCGCAAGCCTTGCTCATAATCACCATGATAAAGGTAGCCGTGAGCAATTGTGTTCCAGGAGACTGAATCTCGGCTCCTGATCCCTTGGAATACCGAAGCAGCAGCATCCATGAATCCCCATTTGACGTACAAGTTTATGGTGGAGTTCCCCACAGAAGTGAAATGTTCAAAGCCTTGTTTAACTGAACAAGCATGAACGCAGGCTCCGTGTGAGAACGAGATGCTTGAAGAAGCTTTCACGACGGCAGGGAACAGTGAAGTATCTGTTAGCTGAACCCCACTTCTTCTCATTGCTATGAAATGGGAAAAAGCTTCTCCCCAATTTCCATCTGATAAACTCTGCTTGAGCCTCCCACTCCAATCGAGGAGCTTGGAATCAAGCGTAGAAAAGCTTGGAATACGCATCAGGGAGCGAACAAAGAGAAGCTGGTTGCTTGGACTCAAAGGTCCGGGAGCCTTTTCAAAATTTATTCACAAATTGAATGACTGATCTAAAATATGAAACAATTATCAAAACCCGGAGCCAGTCAGGCTTTGTAAAGCCCTTACTTGCAAGTGACTGTAACAAGTACTTACATCTGACTTTATGTTTTTACAAAAGAATATTGAAGATGCATCTATGTGGTAAAAAAAAACAAAAAAAACAGAAGTGTAGTTTCTGTATGGTATGATTCCTCTTCTTGTTCACCACTGTGAGCTGGCGAAGACGCACTACTCGCTGATCTTGCACATTTGAAGGTAAGGGCTATCGTACATGACATATTTAGACCAATAAGACTTGTATTTAGCTATGGCAAGATCCAACCATGGCTTGTAGTTGCCATTGTAGTGGACAACAGCAGCATTCTCTATTTCCGTCTGGTTAAGTGCAGGGTCATAGCCAAGCCCCAACACATGCCATCTCCTGTGCATTGGGTAAGTTAGGTTGTAGAATGTGATCAGCCCTGGAGGCAGTGTGCCAAGTTTCCACAGAGTTCGGTCCTCATTCTGCAAACGAGATCAATCAGCAAAACGATCACAAGTTTTCATGCCAGTGTTACAAAATGACCACAACAGAACTGCATGCAACATAAGAGAATGAAAAGTTGGGGATGTATTTTACCAGTTCTTGCCAGCGATGGTATATCCCAGTGATGTTACGCGTCTGCCACTGCTTCAGATCAAACATGTTCATCCCAAATGCCCAACCGCAAGCATTGGGATCAAAGTTATCGGAGATTAGAGGATTAGAGAAATTAAGATACTTGTCAAATCTATGGAAGCTCTCCTTACAGGTCTCAACAGCACCATTCACCATCTTCTTCATATCAACAGACCAGAGAGGAGTCAAATCCCTTTGAACAACAATATCATCATCCAGAAAGAGGATCTTATCGAGCTTAGGATACACTTCAGGAAGATAAAACCTCAGATGATTCAGCATTGACAAATATTTTGGATTCCTGTACTTAAGGTTGTCAGTTCCAGCAGACAGGGTGGACGGATTATTAACCTTGAAGTAGTATTCCTTCATACGAGCGGATTCAAGCTGCCGAAGAACAATGCAGTAAGAAGAATTCAGCCATTTGAAATCATCAATGTTCATAACTTCCACGGTTGAGTTCCCAGGGGGGTTGACAAGAAACCACATTCTCATGGCTGCAAAATTGAGTTTGTCTGTCACAATATGGAACACATGCTTTTCAGGCTCATTTGCATTCAATACTGTACTGTTGACCACTACAGATGTTGCAAGAACATTATCAGAGAAAATGGCATAGTGGTACAGAAAAGGATCCTCAAGCTTATCTTTGTTATAAGCGTTTTTGTGTTGATAACCCTCTAAGTAGTAATTTGCTGTAAGTAATTGAGGAAGGCAATGCAAAGGTCTCGGTACTGTTTTCGCAGCTAGCTGAATTAAGAATGCACTTTTCTTCCTCTCAGCATTTACATTGTCTTCACTTACTTGAATCATGGCTCTCAGCTTTCTTGCCAAAACAACGCAATCATATAGTTTATCCTTTGCAACTGACAAAACATGACCTATTTTCTTTGCTTGCTCAAGTGCACTGTAAAGAGAAACAATTTACACCCCATTAGATGTGAGCAAATTCTTAAAACCTAATACAGATTATGTGACTGGAGAAAACTATATAGCAAGTAAAAGGAAGCTTTACCTCGGCTGGAGTTCAGCATCAAGATTTGCTTCCCCAATTGCATGCAGGTTATCCCTAGCATGTTTGATGAGGGAATCATACAGAAGAGTTTCGCCTTTTATTCTTGCTATGCTGGCATATACCTTTGCCATTATGACTTGATCACGCATTAGTTTCACAGTAGATTCTGAATTCGGATTCTCATAGTCTCTCCTCCAAATGCTATATTTACCACTGACTGTGGTGTCTAGTGAGTTTGAACGTTCAATGGCAGCTAACTGCATCTGTTTGTCTACCTCATTGTCTTCCTTGATGAGTTCTGTTGCCCGAAGTTGCCTTCTTTGCCATCGCAATTTCTGAAAGAAAAATAAGCAAATATAATGGGCCCAATAACTGACATGTCAAAGAGCCAAAATAAAGCAAGGGGTTGCTAGGTGGGTAGAAAAGAAAACTCTTTCAGGTATACCTGTCTCAGGTGCTTGACTGGATTTGTAGGGTACAATGTTGTATGCATAATCCCAATTTCTTCAGTCTGGTTTTTCTCAGTTGGATGCACAGGAAAATCATATCTCCTCGGAGGCTGTAATAAGTCTTTTAGTTTCTGGGATTCAGAAAGGTTTAGCTAATCAATAACTTGCAGAATTTGTGCCAATTTTTCAGAACACAGAGCCAACAAAAACTATATGTGACTAAGTTGTATAAAATATTAACATCTAGATGAACTGCACAAAAGTAAATCCTAGCACTGACATAAGTACCTGGGAATTCTTCATTGAGTATTGATCTTCATCAACAGGGTCTTTCCAAACCCAAGAAGCAGAGAGATCTCTAGCTCTCACAGAACTAACCCGAATAGCACCAGAAGGGTCACTGTATGTCACAATGATGTCAATATCCTGCATTGAATGTGAACAGAATGAGCACTACCCTACCATATCAATACATAATATGCAATTGAACAATTGCTGAATACCTTGTCGTTTAGATGATTGCCAAATCCTTCAGTAGCAGTTACCAGGTCAAGTTGATCCTGTCCAGATTTAAGTCATTTATATATGAAAATAAATTAGCTATGTTCATATAACAAGTAGTGCTGACAAGACCAAAGAAAGGAAAAATCATTACTCTTAAGAACAAGGGTTATTATCTTACTCTATATTGCCTAGGTGATAAATTTTTTAGAATAAAATAGGAAAAGAGATGAGATTCCATATACTTCCTACTTTATCCTCAGATTTATCCATTTAGGCATTACAAGGTTTGACTTTTAGTTGCGAGATAAATGGACACTTGATCAACGCCTTGTTTCTTTATGGTAATGTGATAACATTTGAGTAACAATAAAAATTCAGAAAAGAGCTTGTATGTTATTTCATCCCTAGCTCTTCATTTGTTTACAAATGCACTTTTATTTAAAAGAAGAAACAACACTAGGATTATAACAAACTTCCCTCGATGTGATAGAAAGGCACAAATACACTACACACACAGGCACAAGGAAAGGTAATGGTAGCTCAGACAAATCAACTAAATAAACAAAATAATTGAACAAGTGCTACTGTACAACTTAGAAATCATGAGAATTTGCATAAACCATGAACTAGCCATTATGTGAGCGTATCTTAGCCGAGGAGAAGATGAAGGATAAACACCTTTCTTTTGATACACTGCTCGCAATCATATAGATGCTGATATCGACCCAGCTTCTTTTGACTGGAAAAGGAAAATTATCTATTATTAGATAGCAGGAAGTCCTCCGGAAAATAAAATCAATTAGATGAATGAATTCAAGAAGAAGGGTCACAAAATGCTGCAGAATTGAATAATCCACAATGTAAATATGTAATATCTATGATAGCTCATAAGACCTTACATTTTTTGCAGATTGGACAGCTCAGCTCTAGTGAAAGTAATTTGCAGAATCGCCTATCCATGTAAAAGAGGAAAGGTGAGAAAACACTAATAGCAGTACTACTGCTAAAGCTGGTGGACTCAGATAAGGCTTAAATAAACCAATGCACAGCTTGGACATGGCTCCATCAAAGCAGATCAACATTCCACAGGTCAGTAAAGGAACTCGGAATCTAACCAAGTAAAGAAGAACAAGATTAGAGTAGCCACCCAGTTTTGCAGGTCAAACAGATTACAGTAGCTCATTTGTTTGACTAAATGTGTCAGCAACCAGGGGCCTTCATGAATTTCACTTCAATGCAATACCACTTACAAATTGAGAATAGTCTATAGTGAGACCATGAACAGAAGATCTTCATGCATAGGCTAAATCATTGCATTGCAACAGATTTGAATCTTTAAAAAGCCTGGCTGTTCAGTGATACCGTTTATCATTGTGATATTATCTAATCTAAAGCTTTCGAGAAACTGTTCTCAAGATCTTCAAGATTGAGCAAATTAATTCTTAAAACCTAGCGGTCCATAAGTTTCCAACATCAACCAAAAAACAAAAACAAAAACAGAGTTCAAAGGGCTACATATTTAAATTCTAAATTTTGCAACTCTAATTATCGGATGTTAGCAATCAAGATACTTAACAGCCATTTCATAAAAAAGAACAAGTCCTTTATTCCCAATTAATATTCCCAGACGCAGATGAAAGAAACAAGCGCAAGTGGATCAGTCGCAAACTTGTCCATTCCAGAAACCTCAAGTTCACCACAAAGAGCAAAACACTCGACAACAATTGGTAAAAGCCGCGCCATAGAAAGAAAAAGGCTAATCGGAATTGAAACGGACTTTTGAATAAAGAAAGATTTCAGATTGATATCGAAACGTGTACCAGCCAAACGAATACGAATATCAGAAGCGCCGAATCTGAAGCCCTAGATCTTCGAGGAACTCCCATGGTGAGAGAGGGAGAGAGTTGGATTCAGCGGGAAGGGAAAAGAGTGTTCGTTATAGCATCGCAAACTGCAGTTTCCCCACAACGCTCCGTGCTTCTCCGCTGCCCCGACTATCCCAGTCCCGACTCCAGTTTGCCGTTTACCCCATTTTCATTTTTTTCCCTCTTTTTGTCAAAAAAAAAAAAAAAAAAGTGATTAAAAACTTGTTACAAAGAATAGCACCGACACCGACCGAATGGGAAATAGTAAAGGTTTAATCCGCCCTAGTCGAGGTGGCTCAGCGATAAAAAGTAAGAGGAGGGGTAAAGAGGGTCCGAGTTTGAGCTCTTGATTTTTGTTTACAAATGCACTTTTATTTGACGGTTATCCGCCCGATCGCTCAATTTTTTTTAAGTATCATAATCACCTTTATTTTAATATTTTTAATACATTTATTACTTTAGCAACTAAATCTTTAATTTTATACTAACATTTGTTAATAATATTTCAATTTATTTTATAATACTTAATTTCTTATAATATAAAATATTTTTTGTAAAAAAAAATTGTGTCATGACGTGAGAACTTTTTAAGTCATTTTTTTTTTATTAGAAAAGAATTCGATTAGGGGTTACCTAACCGATATGCGATAGCATCCTGACGGATGAGGTCTAGAAAATATGGATTATTGGCTAAACAATCACCCCTGGCAGAGCGGCAAATGTGTGCAACCTTATCCGCCGCTCTATTATCACTACGGGGCACATGAGAGAAAGAAACCTCTCTCATATTAAGTAGAAGAAGTTTAATATCTGACATAATCAATTCGATTTCCCAAGGGCATTGTAGCCTGTTTTTTAAGTGATTTATGATAATTAGTGAGTCATTCTCTATATGGACAGAAGTTTTGTGCAAGCGGATAGCATGAACCAATCCGTATTTTAAAGCAAGTGCTTCAGTCCCAATGGGAGATTGCTTGCCAACAACTGCATGTCCAATGTGAACAAGTTTACCAACTTTTTAAGTCATCTATTAAGGTAATGAAGTGGTAAAACTTTAAATAACTTTATACCTTTTGTTTTAACTCATTTACGGTGTAAAAAATTAGGGGTGTTATGTGAACACGAATAGCTCGAATTCGACTCGCACTCGCTCGATAAAAACTCGGCTCGAACTCGTTCATTTTCTAAATGAGCCGAGTATGATATTGAGCCTGAGGCGAGGGCATGTTGGGCCTCACCTCAGGTCCGGCCTTGGTTGACTCTATCAATGACTGATTTGTAGAGATCATCAAGACCCGACAGAATGTAATTTGTCAAGTCCTCGATCTTGTGAGACCGGCGCCCAAGTGAGGTGAGAAGATTTGCATTGACCTTCATCAACTGCATATACTCGGTGATGATCATGGAACCCTTCTAAAAGCTTTATTCTTCGCCAGCTTGATTTGTTTCTACTGGCCAAGAGAAGTTGTGGCATAGCTTAGGTCTGCTGAAGATTGTCCTAAATCTCCTTGGAACTCTTGGACTGGGCCCCCAATGTTGTGAGTGTGCCCAAAAGAGCATGCACCGTAAAGCTAAGGATCTTATATTGTCGTCTTTCCCACGTCAGAAACACAAGATTGGGAATTTGGGTGTTGTACGTTGAAGCCAACAATAGTCTTGTCCGGAGCAGGATGAGACCCTTCTAGAAACTTGAAGAGATTGAGGCCACGAAGGGTATGTGGCCTCAATTTCAGATTTCCAGGCTAGGTATTTTGTAAGGGGAGGTTTGAGGTTGTTGAACCGCATAATGAAGAACGACCGGCTAGTCTGGTGAGGGTTCGACAGGAGAAAGGAATACTCGGCCATGGTATTGTGGGGAGAGTACTATTTTGTGTGAATATGGAGGTCTTTAACGGTTAAGCTGATACCATATAATTAAAATTATGATAAATTGATGATTTTTTTTTGGTGAAAATAATATTATTGATGATAAAGAGGTGTATTTATACAAGAGATAAGAGAGGCAACTCTATAAGTTCCTAAATAACAATATATTTTTTCCTAACTAGAAGAGAAGAGAATAGAGAAACGTAGAGATGGAGGTAGCTAGCGTCGTGATCGGGGAAATGGGTGGTGGCTGGGCAGGGGCAGTTGGCTGATCTGGGGAGTAGGTGGTGGTCTCTTTGGGCGATCCCTGGTGGGACTGCGTTGGAGAGAGTCGAGTATTTGGAAGGCTTCGTGCATGGAAGGCCTGGCACGGGGCTCCTGAGCGAGGCAGTTGAGGGCGAGGAGTGCCATCTCAAAGGCAGTCTTAGAAGCTAGGGTACTTGCCCTCTAACCCGGAATCCATAATGGCCTTGAGCTTCCTCTTGTCGGACAAGTAGGGCTTGATCCAGTCGACGAGAGTGTGTTGAGCAGTTGGGCGGGTGGTGTCAAGTGCTCGCAAGCTAGTGAGAAGCTCCACCAGAACCACCCCAAAGCCATATACATCGCTCTTAATGTACAAATGCCCTGTGGCTACATACTCGGGAGCAGTGTAGCCGTAGGTGCCCATTATCCTGGTCGTCACATGTGATTGGCTAGCCGAAGGTCCCAATTTCACCAGCCCGAAGTCTGAGATTTTCGCGTTGTACACCTTCCATCCATCATTATATATATGAAATCATATCATATCCTATATATATATCATATCATCGATCAGTTAATTATTAGATTTTACTTACCCCATCCAGGAGGATATTTGCAGCCTTCGTATCCCTAAATATGACTCGATCATCTGAAGCGTGGAGGAATGCAAACCCACGAGCTACTCCTATTGCTATTTTAATCCCGATCAGTGGCGGATCCTAAAGCGTTTAGTTGAGGGGGCGAAAAATTGATCTCTAATTTTTTTTCAAAAAAATCATCAATATTTGAAGTTTTCGGGTTTAATTATAGTATTAAGTTATGAAGTTTAACAAATGATGAGTATGATAGAAGCAGTGGCGGATCCAGAAAATTGTTCAAGGGGGGGCTAAATTTTTTTCCGATAAAAGAGACTTTACACAAGTACACAACCCATAAGAATACACAAATCACAAACCCTAATCGAAATTCCCCAAATCGATTCTCAAATCCACAAATTCTAATCTAAATTGATTCTCAATCAATCAATTGAACTTAAAAACAATCAAATTCAAAGGAAGAGGAAGAAAACTAACAAACCTATTTCTCACAAATCACAAACCCTAATCGAAATTCCCCTAAATTGTAATCTAAATTGATTCTCAATCAATCAATTGAACTTAAAAACAATCAAATTCAAAAAAAAAAAAAAAAAACCTAACAAACCTATTTCTCACAAATCATAAACCGTAATCGAAATTCCCCCAAATTGATTATCAAATCAATAAATTGTAATCTAAATTGATTCTCAATCAATCAATTGAACTTAAAAACAATCAAATTCAAAAGAAAAAGGAAGTTAAGTAACAAACCTATTTCTCACAAATCATAAACCCTGATCAAAATTCCCAAATTGATTCTCAAATCCACAAATTGTTATCTAAATTGATTCTCAATCAAACAATTGAACTTAAAAACAATCATATTCAAAGGAAGAGGAAGAAAACTAACACACCTATTTCTCACAAATCATAAACCCTAATCAAAATTTTCCAAATTGATTCTTAAATCTACAAATTGTAATCTAAATTAATTCTCAATCAATCAATTAAACTTAAAAATTATCAAATTCAAAGGAAGAAGAAGAAAACTAAAAAACCTTGAAGTCTAGATCAATGCGGGAAGCGGGAGTGCTGCGTCGCCTGTAGAAGCCTTCACAGACAGCAGGTTGCGGTGGTGCGCTGCCAGTACCAGGGTCGGCCGGAGGTGGAGCTTGCAGCGGCGCCGGCGGGCTGCTCGCCTCGGCCGCTCGGTTTTCGCCTTCGCCCTTCGCTGTGTGTGTGAAAGTGCGGTTTGACGTTTTCTGTCCTTGTGTTCTGTCAAAAAAAAAGGTGGGATTTGATGCTTAAAAAAAAAAGACAGATACAGGAAAAAGGAGCGGGATTCGAACCTGGGATGAATGCATAGGTGGTTAAACGCTACCCGCATCCTTACCATTGAGCCAAGTCATGTTTGTTATATTATCCAACTTCATTTATATATATTACAAAATCAACAGATGTATAAAAGCCACCTCAAGCCCCCGCGTAGATCCGCCTCTGGATAGAAGTGTATTAATTTGGTAAATGATGTGAAAAATAATTTATATCGCTTCAGTCTTGAAACGTTTATAACTTTTTACTCAGTTATCGGATTTGAGCTTATAATATATCAAATCGAAGCTATTGACGAGAGGAATATGTATATTAAATTTTATTTTTGATTGGGGGGGAGACTGCCACCCCCGGTCCTTTAAAGGATCCGCCCCTGATCCCGATCCTATGTTCCCATGGAAGAGGCTGGACAACGAAGCCCCCTATATATAAATAAATTAATGTTAATATATACCGGTCAATAAATACATATATAAATAAAACAAATTAATTAGTTGAGTAGTTGATCGATCGAAATAGCTATAGCTTACTTCCAAATAAGTGGTTTTCAAATTTATTTCTAATGGACAGTGGGATAAAAACAAACTACTAAGTGTTCTAGACACGAATATGGCCCAAACAATTATGGATATTCCATTACCTTCGAAACCTATGTCGGACAGGCTCTACTGGTGGCCAGATAAACATGGGTGATTTACAACGTCAAGTGCTATCAATTTAATTTCAAATGTACGTGGACGCCTTTACAGATGATCCTAATGGATGGATATGGAAGGTGGATACTATGCCAAAAATCAAGAATTTTTTGTGGAAAACAGCACAGAATGGGACCAATACTAGATGGAATGGGAGAAGTCTAATGAATCTAATTGGAACTCACATGAATAAGGAGGAAAAAAAGGAATTAGCGGTTAAATGGTGGACGCTATGGTATTTTCGGATTCCACGGAGCGGTATCCCTAAGACTCTCGTTGTTATAAAAAGTATGCTTAACAAATTGGTGAACCTTCCATGAATTGTTGCCGATTGATGGTACGCTAAATCAATATTCTTCCGGGTGAGTGAAGTGATTCCCGGGTGGGGAGCACGAACGGTGATCAAGATTCGTAGTGATAGGGTTTCCTCGATGGGTGGATGGTTGAAGAAAGGTGTCCGTGGACTCTCCCCCTTCTCTTTATAGAGAGAAGCCCCTATTTCCTTTTCATCGGACTTCAAAGAAAGATCGGAAAAGAGATAAGAGGAGAGTGTCTGGTGGGTTCCAACTCATCGTGAGCTGCTTCCTTTCTTCTCTTCCCTCAGTATTCTTTTTTCATAGACCGTAACAGTCATGGATGATCTTTCTGGTAAAGACAGAGAAGAGACTGACTAGGGCGTCCGCCTTTGTGTTCTGTCTCCTTGATGTTCCATGTTGAAGCGAATTAGCACGCACGCAGCTCAAACAAAGAAAAGTCTGGTCCGATCTGAATTCAGGCACGGCCCCCGCCCGTCTGCTGCTAGGTCCGGGAATGGTGCCAAGCGAGGGCGCCGCTATGCCCCGCTGCTCTGCTGCGGCCGGCCCCCGGACTATGCAAAAGAATCGAGGAATAAAAACCATAGTGGTTCCCCCCCGCCGCCTTTGGTGATTGACCAAACAAATAGGCCTAGATCTATGCCCCTTAATGAATCGAATGGTCTTTCGACTTTCGTTTGATTCCGGCGGCCGGCATAGATCTCATGAGACCCTCCCACTATTACTACGGGAAAAGCCCTGCCCTTTTCCTTCGCTACTAGGAGAGTAAGCAACTTCTATTAGCGCCGGACCTTGAGTCGAATTGATCGTGTCATGTGCAACGTCCATCAATAATGAACCGAAGAGTAAACCATCTCAGGGGGAAATGCAACAGTTTATACAAAAAACTAAAGAACAATGGAAACAAGCAAGTATGGATGAAGGGATTCTTTCCTGCCCTAATTCTAATCAGAGAAATACACAGAAAAGGACAATTAGCAGAAAAAATGTAAAATGGCGAAAACCGGAGAGGGGTTTCCTCAAGATGAATTTCGATGGGGCCACTGATGGGTCGGGGATGTCCTCAGCTGGCTACATAATTAGGAACCATGAAGGAACGATGATAAAGTTAGGAGCAAGTAGATTAGGGCAACTATCCCCTCTACAGGCAAAAACCATGGCCTTACGAATAGGACTTAATGCGATTAGGCAAATTGAATGTTCAAACCTTGTTATTGAAGGGTGAAGTGCGGAATAGGCAGAAAAGGAGCACGCAAATACTCTATAGGGGGGGGGGGTTGGATAGAGTATGTAATCTTTTCGCAAACCGAAATTGTAAGACCTTACCGAAAGCTGTAAGACCTTATCTGAGAAGAAAGAACAGATTAGCAAACGATCAAGCAACCGATAAACAAAAGTAAACGCAAGCAGGAAAGTAAAACACACGATACTTGTTAACGAGGTTCGGCACAACCGCCTACGTCCCCGCCTAGGGTTATCCAACCCGTAGGATTCAACACACTTTATTTCACTTTGCCTTATGAGATCTAGATACAACCTCTAGAAGACTTACCCACTTCTAGACTACCTTACTATCTAACAACCCAAGCTCACTAGTGAAACAAAGCAACTAAGGATACCGAAGTACCCTATACGTTGGGGTAAAGAAACCCTTAGTATAACCTAGATGAATTGTACTATAAAGCGTAATGAAACCT
This sequence comes from Persicaria maculosa, assembly GCA_963922045.1. Classification (NCBI taxonomy): domain Eukaryota; kingdom Viridiplantae; phylum Streptophyta; class Magnoliopsida; order Caryophyllales; family Polygonaceae; genus Persicaria; species Persicaria maculosa. The sequence goes on along the minus strand of OY998255.1, from coordinate 80,293,180 downwards.
CACACATACTCAAAGTAAATACAAACTCTTAGCAAGGGGAGCTGTGTGAGACGATCGATTGAAGAAGACTTGTTTGCAGGAGGTGATGAGCGATGTAGACTCGTGTGTATGTATCTGCAGACGTCTTCTTCTCTTTTTATAGCTCGACTTCAAACTTTGAATTCCTGAAACTTCTCCCGATAGTTAAGAACGTTGCAACATATCTTCCTAGGGAGAGATCTTTGGTTGGGCCGATATTCTAGAACCTTCAACGAAGCTGCTGAGATTTCGTCAAAGATCTGAGAGGTTTGAATTGTTGATGATGGCCGTTTGAAGATTTGTTCCAAATCCTGTAAAATCTCAACAATATACAAGAGGATATTCATGATAGATAAGATATAATCCATTAACCAAACATAGGCCCAACCGAGCAAAGATATCAAAGTCAGGCCCAACTGAGCAAAGTCTGAAGTGACTAATCTTAGGCCCAATGTGAATGGATCTCGGTTTGGGTTAGAGTAAATTAGGCCCGTTTAATAAATAGGCCCATTTACCCTAAACCATTTCCGAGTCCAGTCTAAACAACCTAATATCTTGAGCCTTTTGGTAAGACCTTACCAAACTCAGGATTCCCGAGTTTTGGCTTTCATCAACCAAGGTCTTACATCCTTAAGTTTGATCTTATCATCAAGGTGGAGTTAACAAAGGGGACTCTAAAACGATTATTGACAACCTCAAATATAATAGCCCTTGCCCGTGGGAAATAGAACTTATTATGGGAGACATCAAAAGACAGATTCCAAAATGTAGTTTTCTCGCATGTGTCCCGCGAGGGTAACAGGTCGGCTGACAAGGTTGCACACCTTGGCCGCCTTGTTAATGGGGCGGTCTTGACATCTAATACTGATTTTAATGATCTCATCCATCGGGATGCTATCGGTTAGGTTTTTTCCAACCGAATTATTATCTATTAAAAAAAAAAGTGGTTTTCTAAGCTCCCACAATAACCCAACAGCTTCACCAGATTAGGATGGGAAAGCCTTCCCAAGAAGTCAATCTCAGTCTGCACCCAATTCCATCCATTCAAATTAAGATATGCATCTATATTATATATATATATATATATATATATATATATAATGTATGTACGCAGCATGTACAAATTAAAATGGTTTATATATGAATTGAATAAATAAATGGATACAGGCGAGGAAGAGGAAGAGGAAGAGTAACCCGAGAAAGAGGAAGAGGAAGAGTAGGGTTGCTTATAATGATCATGATCAAGCCAACCTTTGTAGACTTTTCCGAAACCGCCCTCGCCGAGGAGGGTATCAGGCTTGAAATTCCTAGTTGCAGCCTTGAGCTCTTGGAAGGTGAAGCTCCTTAGATTAGGAGTGGCCAGGATGCGCCCGTCAGGGTAAGTGTCATCCCCACCGGCACTACCACTCGCACTAGAACCCGATGAAAATCGACTCTTACTAGAGGCAAATGAAGGAGGGCTGCTGCTTGTTTTGGAAGATCTAGTAGTATTATTGATTGTACTAGTGTTAGTGTTAGATATACCTGTATCATACCGTATCATATCTCATCACATCACATCAGCGCAAATTCATCCATCGAATCGCCTCTTAATTACATCAAAATATGACAAAAACGGATCTAATTAATAATGAAATTAAACATATGGAAAACTGAAATATTCTTGAGTACGCGCGCGGGGTGAGATCGAACTGAATGATATCACAATTAATGAATCAAAATAAATAAATAAATAAATATATATAGGTGGTTCATGGGTACTCATCTCTTATTGTGTAACATGAGAACACATCTGGACCGTTGATTGAATGAAATGGAAGGCTGAGATTAATAGGCAATTTTGGCTTTTTTTAAATTAAAAACAGTGGGACCCACGTCGTTTTTTTGTCCACTTGATGAATGGGGGGTGTGTGGTGCACTCTCTTCAAATTATTCGACAGTATATCTAGATTATTCAATCGTATCGTCTGATTATGCAATGGTATCGACAGATTATGCGATGATATATGATTTTTTTTTGTTAATCTTTATAAATGATTGATTATTCAATGGTATCGCTGAATTATTAGATTGTATTCACGAATTATGCAATGGTATAGACGAATTATGCAATGGTATCGATGGTATAGCTTGATTATTCGATGACCTAAAAATTAATCGATGGTATCGCTTGATTATTCGATGGTATCGCATGATTATTTGATGGTATCACATGATTATTCGATGGTATAGGTGTATTTTTTATTCATAGGACCGCCAGCATAAAAAAAACTCATCCCATGATGCACAAAATCAGTCATACATATGAATAATTTGGGCTTTCCTCCGAATAAATCTTAAATCTCATGAAATGTCGATTCAAAACAACCCAGGACTTCGATTCCAGGACTTCGACCTAATTCATTCCAGGACTTCAATCTCCATAGCAGCAATTCAACACAAAACATCAATCTCCCCACCAGATCATTCCAGGGCTTCGATTTAATACACAATTCCTAAGGTATCGACCTGATTCATTCCAGGACTTCGATTCAAAACAAACCATAAATCTCGATTCAAAACCAATTTGGATTTGTAAGAAGGGAGAAAGAGGGAGGTCGACGACCAGGAGGCGCCGCCTTTGGAGCCGGACAAGCCGTAGATGTGCTCTCACCGCCTTCGCAATCGTCGTCCGCCTTCACCGTACCTTTAATTGAAGAGAGAAAGAGAGGAAAGGCTTACCAGACTAGGGGCTAATTGGTAGCGCCGGCGGGTGCTGGTGACCGGAGAATACGGTTCAGTTAGAGGCATGGCGATGACGATTGGGGACAGGAGGTGATTACCAGCGTCGTCCGCCTTCACTGTCGAATAATCCACCTTCGCAACCGCCGTCTTTTGTCGAGGCGCCCTTCGCAATCGCCGACCACCTTCGCAACCGCCGCCTTTCGCCCAGATCTACCCCTCATGGCTCCGGCTTCACAACCGCCGCGACGTCAAACCACCTGCAGGTCCTCATCCTTCCTCGACGACTTCGGCGGCCATCTCCTTCAGATCCTGGGAGGCGATTGCCATCGCCATCGCCTTCAGATCCTTTGCAGACTTGCAGTTGCCATCGCCATCTCCTCCTCTTTCCCTTTCCTCTTTGTAGAAAAGGATGTGGTAGGGTTTGGATGTGAGTAATACGCGCCTATTATAGAGTTTTTTTGTGTTGTTTTTTTTTCTTTTTTAATTAATTAATATTATTGAATAATCTCAGTCATCCAATTTCCCTAAATCAATGGATGAGATTTGTTCTCATGATACATTTTAAGGGTTGTTCTCATATGATCTATCCTATATATATATATATATATATATATATATATATATATATATATATATATATATATATATATATATATATATATATATATATATATATATATATATATATATATATATATATATATATATATATATATATAGGGGATAGATGATATGTACTCACCTCCTAAAATGTATCCTGTGAACAAATCTTATCCATTGATTTAAAGGATTTGAATGGCTGAGATTATTTTGTAATATTGATTAATTAAAAATTAAATTAAAATAAAAACAAAATATTACTCCCATGTAACCATGTACCCGGCGTGTGTAGCACTTTTCCAAAGGCTACGTACCTAGGGGTGTGCATGATTCGGCCCAAACCGAATTTTTGGGCCGAACCAACACAAACCGAACCTAATCGAACCGAAGTTTTTCGGTTCGGCTTTCGGTTCGAGAATTTCTATTTTTCGGTTTCGGTTCGGTTTCGGTTCGGTTTGTGTTAAACCGAATTTTTTTTATACATTACATAAATACAATGTATATATATTTGTATACTTTATATATACACATACTTACTTTGTGTATACACATATAATTATGTATTACATGTATACACATACACTGTATTTGCATCAAGTAGTTTATATATATTTGTAATTTTGTATACTTTATAAAGTATAAATATAGTTATTACAGTGTATATGAACTTGCATGTATATGTTTATATATATTTGGTATACTTTATATTAAAATATGTATTTATATGTGTATATATACACATAAATACAGTGTATATATATTTATATTTGTATACTTTAAATTTTTTTATGAAAATTCGGTTCAATTAGGTTAAAATCGAACCGAACACAAACCGAACCGGCAAATAATCGAACCGAACCTAATACTTTCGGTTCGGCTTTCGATTTGAAAATTTGAGATTTTCGGTTCGGTTCGGTTCGGCCCGACTCGGTTCGATTTTAGACCGATGCACAGCCCTATACGTACCTACCTCCTAATTAAACGGGGTGAGCTGAGTGTTATATAAAAAAATAGAATCTGGATCATTTCAAAACAGGGGAGAAAGGTTCCCGTGGAGTTTAAACTAGATAGATACACATCATACATCCTCCTGTCCTGGATCTCCGAAGATCTTGCCACGTGTTTCGACGGATAGGCAGCCCCCGCGCGAAGCTGACACGTACTGAATCTCTCTCTGATTAGGTAGCTGGTATGGATCTAAAGTGACGGTGTCAGTGGTACCGTCACTTTAGATCCATTCCATATTTCCATATATATACATACATACTGTACTCCAAGTCTCCAACATATTACAGCACAGTAGTATATAATTATTACTGTGCTTGTAAGATGCAAAGCAACAGGCTCAAATGAAATAATTAATTATAAGGTAATTAAAGGTAATGTACGGTACATGATCCCACGGACTTATCTAGTAGTCGTAGGCCAGCCATCACATATACCAACTCCTAGTTGTATCTAAATTAAATTAAATTAAATACAATACAATACTTGGCCATGCACCATCTTAATTGCAGGAAATTCCATCGATCACAGTCATATCGATCTGCACACAGCACAGCACAACACGGAATTGTTTTGGAAAATCTTAACAGAACCGTGTAACCCGTGGATTCAAGTTATTAAAGAAAAATATTTAAAAGAAATCCCCATTCTTGAATACAAGCGAAATAGTAATTTATCTTGGCAATAGGTCAAACTAATGAGCTAAAAGAAGAATTCTGCAAATGACTAATATGACGGATCGGAAATGAAAAGAAGATCAATTTTTGGAAGTACATTTGACTAGACGGAAAACCACTACAGAGTCGACAACATTTCAACATCACAATCAACGAAAATGACAAGACGGAAAAATACATTGACATCAACAAGAAATAGAATATTGATAAACTATCCAACATTCTCCCGATGGATGTGGTCAACAAGATCGATAACATCTACATACCAGAACACGAAATAGAAGACAGACTATACTGGAAACCAAGTAAAAATGATTGGTTCAACACGGCAAGTGCCCTAGCACCATCACAAAGCAAAACGCGGAAGAAACTAGTGATACGAAATGAATATGGACCTTAGACACATTCCTGAAAGTCAAGAACTTCATTTGAAAACTTGCACTAGATGAAATCCCGACGAAAACCAGACTAGCAAACAAAGGCATTCATGTTCCACTATCTTGCGCTTTGTGTGATCGGACGGATAAAAGCTCAATCCATCTCTTTATCGAGTGCCACCACACCCTACAACTGGTTCACAAAATTGACTCAAACATTGAAAAAGTTATTCGAGAAATTGACACTAGAAACAAATCGATCAACAACATTGTATATGAAATTTTTACTAAACTCAAACACGAACAAAAAGGAAGACTCGCGACGAAATGGTGGAGCCTATGGACAAGCAGGAATATGCAAGTATTTGAAAACCTCAATACAACCTCCATACATACTATGAAGAATTATACAAAACAACAAATACAGAACTGAGCTACCTCTAAATAAGCCTTTGAAGAGGAGGCCACAAGTCACCACCAGAAAACTCGGACAACTCAACCACGAAGCAGAAGAAATTTGAGATGGAGCAAACCAAATGAGGAATCTTTCAAAATTAATTTCGATGAATCCAAACTATCTTCGGGTAAAGCTTCTGCAGGTTTCATTATTAAGGACCACAGTGGGACAGTCATCGAATGTGGCGGCTTTAAATGTGGACACATCTCGACATTAGTTGCGAAGGCTCTGGCGATCAGAGCACCATCTTAATTGGCCATGCACAGGAAATTCCATCGATCATATATAATCATATCGATCTGCACACAACACATTACATTGGTCTGGCCTTTACACAAACACAAACACATACACATACACATACACATACACATACACATACACACACTAACACTAAGTGTGTGTTTGCTTCATGGGTATTTGTAATTAGTTGTAGATGTGTGGGTATATGTATGGGTATATATGTATTTATTGGTAGAGGTTCGAGTAGTGGATAAGAGAGATTTATTTTAGTTTAAAATACAGTGACAAATCTTATTAAGGGTTTGATATTTTAAGATTTATAGTTAGATGTTAACATGAAAATGACTAATTTGGGCATAAAAAATTAACAAAGTTAACTAACACTCAGCATGTGCTGGCACATAAGAATTGCTTTTCCAATTCAAAGCAATCGGGGTTTTGATCATCATTGGATTCATTGCCCATCATCGCTCCAATACCGGGCCATTCGGTGCTTGAGTTCAATGACGGAGGGAGGCGACAACCGGGGTTTTGATCTTTGCTTGAAGCTAGCATTGCTGGCCCCGGATAGCATCGACATGGCTAAAGCGCACTACATATTACCCAGCAACCACTCCCTCAAAGGCCTCAACATTCAAAATGGGTACTTGCAACCTATCTCGTTGTTCTTTGTTGCTATGGTGGCAACCAATCCAACCACCCCTCCCCTCTCCACAACCCTCAAATCTAATCCCAACAACAATAAATTCATAGGGTTGTTGCCACTGCCTCGTCAAAACAATGGGAGGCCACGCTGCCTTGGGATAGAGATGTCGATGCCGACGATGGAAGTCCTTATTGTTCTTGCATCAATTGCAGGTCTTCAATGGTTGATTTTTGTGTAAATAGAAGACGGTAGAGAGCAGCACATGGGGTAAAAAGGGGGGAAAACATTTAGGAATCTACAAAATCTTGCAATTTCAAGATCTCTCAAATAGGCATTTGACATCTCTTAAAAGACACATCTCCATCTCCATCACCTTTGGTAGCTATTATGGCAAACACTTAGTTAAGTAGATGAATACTGTTACTAATCTAAACAAATCTACCCACATCTACAAGCAAACAGGGCCTAAGTAACTAACACGTACTAAACACGGACTGCTGGTGAAAATGATGGATGAAACGTATGTACAGCTAGCTAGCTAGCACGTACTTGCGCTGTAAGGTAAAATATACATAATATAGATCACTCTCGATCAACTGTATCGATCAGTATGTCGCCCTACTCATAATTTTATGAATACAAATTTAATTTGTTCAATTAATCTTACTTTGTTTTAGGCTAATTATATTATATTAATTGCTATATATAAATATCTTACACTATATTATTTCTGAAGCTGATGAATTGGGACCACTTCTCTAGCCTCTAGCAGTAGCTAACCTTGAATTGGTGAAATATGATATCTGATGAATGATGATGGGCACACGCACACGTACGTCCGACCACCTGCGCACGCACGCACGGTTGTAACATTGCACAAATTAGTCAATCCATCTCATCGATCGATCCGGTGAAATATGGAGTTAGGGATCCAATCTTATTAGCTAAATTGAATATAACAATTCGATCTCTAAAGACTAAAGCTAGCTAGGGTCATTGATCTCACCTTTTTCTTACTCGTCGATATGATTGACCAATAATTAATGTCCATCTCCAATCCATCAGCATTTGATCGATCAATAGCCCATAAGTACGTACACAGCATATGATCGATATGGGGACCGAATCAATTCTGCCACTAGCTAGTATTTCACTAGAATTTGATTTCTCCATTTTGCAGCTTTATATATAATTCAAAAAGGAATCTCGATCAGATCAAATTTATACAGGCCTACCTTCACGTACTATATCATGATACCCCAAAGGACTACTAACTAAGTTCAACAACAACAACTACTTTTAATTTATTATATGATGCATATATAATCGAACACAAGTAGCGTGGAGAATTACCTTTCCGAGATGTCAAAACCATTAAAAAACGGGGATGCATCCATCTTGTACGTCCTGCTAGCTGTAATCTAAGACTTTAATTTGGTCTCCATCAAAATTCAATAGTCAATAGATATTGGGTTCATTATAGCCATGATGTGCATATGGCAGCAATTCTTCCACTTCAATCCTAGCACTCAAGCAGCTCATATTTTTCTTCAACCTCCCGTACTGGTTGAGAGACTCGACCTCCGCCATAAACACGCTATACACCGGTCTATGATCAGAAAACCTCGACTCCCCACGAACATACGATAATTGATGGAGACCTCTCCCATACCACAATATACGGTCACACCTTCACCGGGAAAATAATAAATCAATACACTTAATTCAGAGTTTGTTCTACAGTACTGCGCGCACTTGGGTAAGTAAATTTAAAACACCCACTGCACTCAGCTTCAAATCCATATATATATATATAATATTCTGCTTCGATCTTGAAAGTAGATTTTGATCTTAATATTTCATAGAATAACCTAGATTTAAAATATATATATGTATGTTTACCAAGCAGGAGTTCTTCGCTTCTCTTTGGGATGCCTAGCATCACCAGCATATCTGTCTGAGTTGTTCAAGTATTTGTAGGTGGGAGGGAAATAAATTATTCCTTCATTCCACCCAGCAAAGACGTGCCCGTGCCTTTGCTCTATCCTTAGCTGATCCATCAAATTAAGTTAATATATTTAATTAGGCTCTACAATTCATCAGCATATATGCATATATATATATATATATATATAATCTCAAGCACTGACGTACTGAAAACATCACATAGCTAGCTGTTTTTACTTGCCTGGTCATTCTCTAGAAGAGATCTCCAGTTTTGCATCTCCACCAGAGCCTTCGCAGACCGGTAAGATAGTGCAATTCGATAGTTCAAATCTCCAAGCCATATAATTCGACTGTGACAAGATTCATGGTTACAATTACCTTGACGTACAGTACGTAGCTCAATTAATAGTAATACACTGTCCACTAAATTTCAAAGGAGGCCGCCCACTTACTCATGATCAAGAATTGTTCGAGGACTGTTGTCATCATCCATCCCATCAACCCTTGGAAACCTCGTCTTCCTGAGGATCTCCATCACATCTGAGTTCCTTCTTAACTCGTCCCCTTCTTTCTGGCCCGAAGTCAGATGGCTACAAACGAAGCAAAAGCTCGTTTGGTGCAGTGACATGCTAATTGAGATAGAGCCCTGCAACAATCCAAGCATATATATATATATAATAAGATTTCAAATATATTCTTCTAGTGCATATTGAGTGTACATTTCAAAGGCCTTGCTTAATTTTTAAACTCGACGGCTAAGATATAACTTTGTTAGCATAATTGGTACCTTGTTTCCCAGATAGCCCATTAGCCCTCTTCCAACACAAGACACTTTGAGGTTCCGAACATCTTCTCTAATGTCATTTTTTACCCACACAGTTAGGAACAATCCAACCATCTGCTTACTAGCGACCAAGCAGTATCGCGAAGGCTCTCTTTGTCTATCTCTCTCCTCCATAGCCATAGGACTAGGAGAGTATCCGTTGTAGCACATGGGCGAGTAATTCGGGGTGACCGGTGACTCCCCAGGACCACATTCATCATCAGAGCAATTAGGATCATAATCGCTAGGCCTATGATCAAACATAGCCTGTTCGCAGACACTGAACCTTCCATGAATCCTTGGCTTTGGATGTGGCTGTGGCATCACCAATAGGTCATTGTCCATTCTCGTGCTGCAGCTCAATGATTGGAAAGATCGACGGTGGTAGAAGGAGGAGGCCTTTGGCCTTGTTGACCCTTCAAAGTCAGCATCAGATTCTACAATAGGACCGGGGACCGGTGATGGACTGTGATACCCACCACCAGCTCCACTTGCGCCGCCAGGGACACTGTTAATGGTTCTCCTGATAAGGGCTAACCATTTCTTAGATGGGCCATTATCCTCTGTGCCTAACACATTGCCAGCATTTAAGGGAACAATTTCTTGAAACCTGGAGACCCAAATTGCAATGCAAACTAAGAAAACATTGCAATATTTAACACAAAAGCAATATATTCATTAAGGAATCAAACAATATAAGTTAACAAATGGAGGACATACCCAAGAACATAGATGTCAGCAGGGGGTGATGTGTGAAGCCAGTCATCAAGATTCAGATGACTAGGGGGAGATTTACCGCCCACATTCCATGTAGCTACAAAGACCCTAATCAACCAAAAGGTAAGATTGATTACTTTCTTTCTCATTTTTTTTTTAATGTTTAATTAATAATGTATTAGCCTTGACAATGAATTCAATTAAATTACAGCCAGAAGATTGAGAATCTGGAAAGCAAACTTGCCTATAGTTATTCATATGAGTGAGTTGAGAAGAGGTCTCAGGATCAAAGTTAGCACGTCGAATCCGCTGAGAGCATCTTCTGGCTGTTATATACAAAGTAAATGACATTGAATTAAAAATTGATTTATTTTGAATAAAAAGGTAGGGTTCAAAGCAATGTGCAAATTTAAAGTGTGATGCTAAATTAACCTGATTTGATTTTCTTGATAGGGGCGAATGCCTCTCTCTCTGAGAAGCTGTTCCTCAAATATTCATCACCACCAACACCACCACCTAAATAATACTAATAAATTTGGTAAAGAGAGAGAGAGAGAGGCGGGGGGAACACATAAAGCAATGTTGTTTGCCTGAGAAGTGAGAATCTATGAACCCCCAACATCCCAAAGACCTATAAAACTAAAAGGAAGAAAATAGGGGAAACCCATAAAGAAAAAAGCAATGCTACAGAGGAAACAGTGATTTGACACATAAATCAGAATACAGTTGAAGTGGATCCCTTTGGAATTAAATCAACAAAATAAACAGTCAATTTATGTTTATGGTCATCAAAGGAAGATAAGAATGTAGGTGGGGCATGCAGCAAAAGGGGCAGTATGTAGTAGAAATGAACCTGTGTGTGTTGTATAAGCAATACGATCAGCATGAAATTCTTCATCTTTGGTGCTTTTGATATTGAACCACTTCTTGACGAGGTTCTTGGACCAAGAAAGCTTTGATTATATTTTGATTTTGCGAAACAACCCAAGTCAGAAGAAACTCAACAATTGAATTGAATTGAAATGAAGCACAAAAAAAAAAAAAAGGACAGACCTTGCTCTTTTTGGAGCTCCCATCTGTCATTGTTCCAATCCAAAGCTTTCATAAGTTGAAGTGGTGGACGGTTTGAGTGTGCAGGACCAGGCCGCGCATCAATCAAATTGATTCAGTTGTTGATCTGACTCTGAGGCAATCAGAATAACAAGAATGGGGAATCGGGGGCTAAGGAATAAAAGAAGAGGTGGATTTGGATGGAGTTTGGGGATTTTGAATCTCAAGGTAAAATGGGCAGAACCCAGATGTTAAAAAATCCAGAAGAGAGAAGGGGAGATTCAAATAAACAGAGAAAGGGAGAGCGAATACCGAATACGAGAGAGGGAGAAGCAGGACGGATGAGTGTGATAACTGAGAGATACAGAGAAGAGAATGCGGGATCTGCCACAGCCACAGCCACAGCCACTGCCTCTGCCTCTCTGGGTGTTAATGCTAAATTGCTAATAAAGGGGGTTTATAAAAAGAGCAAGTATCTCTCTCTCTATTTGAAGGAGAACTGAAAGTAACAGAGAGAGAGAGGAGGGGAGAGTGTGAGTGTGTGTGAGAGAGAGAGAAAGAAAGAGAGAGAGAGGTCTCTTCTCTAGTATCAGTAAAGAATAAAGAAAGTAAAACAAACCTCAACTGAGAAAGGGACTGACTTCTCAACTATCAAGCATGGCCTCTACTTCTGCCTCTGCCTTGCCAATTGCGTTGTCTACTGTCTAGTCCCCCCGAATGGGGAGCGGGGAGCCCCAATCCCCACTCTCCATACGACACCGTTTTCCACCTTTTTTATGGAATATATATACCGTACATCTTTTCAACACCACACTTTCTTTCGACCATAACCTCTCTCACATGAGACTTTCATTTTTTATTTTTATTTTTCTAATCTGTATAGAGAATCGAAATTCTCTTTCGTGCAAATATAACAGAGTAAGGTTGCACACTTTAGTCGCTCTATAGGTGGGTATCAATTGCAACTAATAAAAATCTTTTTAATCTCATTCATTAGGATGTTATCTATTAGATAAAATACCAGCTTTCTTACATACAAAAAATAATATATCATATGCACACAACCTTTGTATATATACCAGCTTTCTTACATACAAAAAATAATATATCATATGCACACAACCTTTGTATATATACCAGCTTTCTTACATACAAAAAATAATATATCATATGCACACAACCTTTATATATATATATATATATATATGGACATACATTACACAATTAAAAATATATTTAGTTTTAATGTATATACTCTAGAGCCAATGTATCAAAATTAGGAAAATAAACTTTCTAAAAGTGAATATTTTCTTTTTTAGGATTATTTAATATATGTTCATAATACATATTAGAAAAATCTTTTTCACTTTAATCAACTAAAAGATAGAAACAAGGTTTGAAAATGAGCTCCAATATTCACCTTGGTCAAAGATATGAAGTTTTTTTTCAAATTAAAATTCGATCAAAATTTATAGATTAGTCAATTTTAAATATTTTGATTAAGCAATCTCCTTTTTCCTTACTATCTATAAAATATAATTTTTTTCAATTCAAATTCCTAATTCTCAAACTTAATCTACGTCAGCTTTAAGTTTAAGATAACCTTAATACTACATCTAATATCTAATATAATACTAAAACAGATGTGAAAGATACACGTGGCAGCCTCTCCTTAAACCAAGGCTTATGTGGCAGTTTTTCATTACGTGTGGCCCCACATATATAACTAACAGAATTTAATCAATTATTAATGAAAATAAATTTAATGATAATTTAACAAATTTACTAGAATATTAATTTCTCCCAAAAATTTTTTTACCTGTTTGAATTAAAGATATTTAATTTTTTTTAATTAAATTAACCAATTAATTACTTTCTATTGTAAATTTAATTTATTTTTTCTCATTTATTTTGTGTTAAAACTTTATATCTTTGTTATTTAGAAGATCATTGCCCAAGTTGAATTGGAGGAAGCCTGACGTATTCGAGACGAAGCCACGCTTCGAAAACAAAGTGCTCAAGAAACTGGGATCCAACATTGTAATCGACCACTTTTTAGGCGCTAAGTTAGATTTGTTACTGGGTGATGACAATAAGTTATCCATTGATGGAATCTTGCTTCTTGATGCACATCTATTGTCGTAGTGACTACTCTCGATGCATATGTTGATCCAACATTGTAGTCGATCATTGCCCAGGTTGAATTGGAGCTCTATCTTGATGCATATGTAGGAACGTTGAATTGGTGTTCTTCACATCACTGCTAATCTCCCAAACATCAATGATTTTTCAATTATGTGGGTTTTACTATTTGATTCAAACATAGCAATTGTTAAAATCCATCTTTTTTCTATTTATAAACAAAAAACGATTGTAATCTCATTTTACCCGTTTTTTGTAAGATTTCTACTTATCTCGAAAATTTGGTGGGATTTTTTCTACTGAATTATTTATAAAATGATTTTTTAAAATCTATTTTTTTCTATTTACAAATAAAAAATATTGCAATCTCATTTTACCAGTGGTAGGATTTGGAAAAATTTGGTGGAATATCCATCTAGAAAAGGCAATTAAGAAAATGTCCATACTTAAAGGGATATTAAGAAAGTGTCCATAATTTTATTGTAATTCCAAGTTTACCCCTACTATTAATACCCTCCTAATTTGTTCCATCAGTACAATGATTTGTTAAGATACAATGTTTATCTAATTACAAACAAAAAAAATTACAATCTCATTTTACCAGTGGTAGGATTTGGAAAAATTTGGTGGAATATCCATCTAGAAAAGGCAATTAAGAAAATGTCCATACTTAAAGGGATATTAAGAAAGTGTCCATAATTTTATTGTAATTCCAAGTTTACCCCTACTATTAATACCCTCCTAATTTGTTCCATCAGGCATCTTTCTTCTTGTCGACCTGTTGCCCTAAAATTGCTTCCGTCCAACCCGTCGCCAGGAGCTCCAGTGCCACTCGTCGCCCTCCATCTCCATTGCCCTTCTCCATTTCCAGTCCCACTCGTCGCCGCCGGATCTGCGCGCGTCGCCGCCCACTCGTCGCCGCCCTCCATCGAGGTGGATCTGCGCGCGCCGACGGACTCTCTTGTTCGCATTCACTGGATTTCAGCTCTAGGTAAGTCCCTTCGTATCGGCGTGATTCCGCCTAGCATTTGCCTGCTTTTTTCGTTCTGAATTTGGCTTCTCTTGTATGTCAAATTTCAGAGTGTTTGGTTCAGATCTGATTCAGTTTGAGAAAGTAGTGGTCGGAAATTGGATGTGAATCATGTGATTAGATTGGTTTGGTTTTGATTGTTTGCTTTCGTGGTGCGATTCCGACTCTCATTTGCCTGCTCCTTTTGAATCTTTGTTTTTTCAGTATAAGTTTCACATTTGGTTGTTATGTTGAGCGTTCGGTTGAACAGATATCTGGCAGAATTGCAGAAAGAAACTATTGGCCTTAGCTTTTGTGTTAGGCAGTCTTGTGAATTCTAATGCATTTGGATGCATTTGCTTTTTGAGTTATCTAGACGCTTCATTGCTCTTCCATATGTTTGACTAGATACCAGTGAATGCACTTTTGATCCTGGAGAAATCTGGTCAAATTGTTGGTAGATATTTTATTAATAATGTTGAACTTAGTCTTCTATGAATCTCTCAAATTGATGTTTGTTTGGTGGGCTTAGATCGGTTGCAACCTTGCATACTGAGCTTGTTGACCGAAATGATTTGTTTTGGGGTAGTAGACAATGATTTGACCCAAACTTATACTTACCCCATCATAGGCCAGTGGCCACCATTCCTACTCTTATGTGTTGTCTTTGGCTTAGGAGATAAATTCAATTTCCCCTTTGTTTGTTTCTCCCAAGTCCCACCTTTATATGAATCACACTCCCAATTTCTAGTCTGTAAATATATCAGATAACTAAACAAAATAAAACCCATAACCCACAACTATGTAATTGTGTTAATGTTCTCCCAATTTGTCCAGCCAGTTGTGATATCACATTTTGACGCGTCAAAAACATATTAGTCATGTCAATTGCATATCTGCACCCTATGAGTTTCAATCATGTGTTAATGCAGTATCTTAAATTGCAAAATATGTCAATTTGTTTAATCTCTGGTGACAATTCGTTAACTGTCATCATTTTGAGATGTTAATTTTATGATTTGGGACACCAGTTGCGGATTTTTGTGTGAATACATTGATTTGATGACAATTTGTTTATGTTTTTTTTAGGGTTTGTGTGTTTCTATCTACTTCAAATGGATAATCCAGGTTAGTGTTCTTATTTATAAATCTAATTCGTTCTTACTTTATAAGTTGTTAAATTTCAAGTGTTTATCATTGCTTGTTTGTTTTGGTGACAATTGTTTGTTTGGTGACAATTCTTACTTTATAGGTTGTTCAATTTCAAGTGTTTATCATTGCTTGTTTGTTTTGGTGACAATTGTTTGTTTGGTGACAATTCTTACTTTATTGGTTGTTCAATTCCAAGTGTTTATCATTGCTTGTTTGTTTTGGTGACAAGTGTTTGTTTGGTGACAATTCTTACTTTATAGGTTTTTCAATTTCAAGTGTTTATCATTGCTTGTTTGTTTTGGTGACAATTGTTTGTTTTGGTGACAATTGTTTGTTTTGGTGACAATTCTTACTTTATGTTTGGTGACAGCTCCTAATTCGGCACTTGTTGTTCGTGGTGACCCAATAACTCAGTGCCAATATATTATTCCTCCTGCACAACGTTTTCGTGGTTGTGCAAATGTGTATTCTAACCCGGAGATTATAAATCTTATAAAAAAAGAGTTGTCATCAAGTGATTGGACTTTGTTAGTTGATGGATGTTTTGGGAGCATCGTTCGTGCAGCTGATAAGATGACTTTCTATCACCAACTTGTGCATCATATGCTTTTGCATGAGATCAAAACTAATAAGAAATATGAAATGTGGTTCAAAGTCGGTCATACTTTATCGAGGTTTTCTCTACTTGAGTTCTGCTGTGTTACCGGGTTGAAGGGAGTAGATGATAATAATGACACTGCTGAAAATGTTTCAATGCAATCTTTTTTTGGTGCTCCTCACTTATCAGTCGCTGAGCTTCTAGATTTTTTCTCAAACGAACCGACTGATTCTGTCAAAAAGCTTCATGTTGCCTACTTGTTGATCATTGAGTGTGTGCTATTACCCCAAAGGAAGCAGTTTATTCGAGAAGAATTCCTCCCTCTTGTGTGTGACATTGAGAAATTATCAAGGTATCCATTTGGTAGGGAGGTTTATTCAGACACATTGTATTATTTGAGGCATGCCATGAGAGCTGACCTATCCAAGTGTACCCGCGGGAGATTCGTTTATAACTTGTTTGGTTATCCTTTTGCATTCCAGGTATATATTTGCTCACCATTTGTTATTTTTAAAAGGTTGTTAAAGTGTTTTTTTTTTCACCATTTAATGACACTATTATTTTTCATTATTGTATATTTTTAGATGTGGATTTTGGAGTCAATTCCCATGATGGCAACAATCACAAATTGCAAATTTTCTCATGTTGTTGGATCTCCTTCATCTATGGTATGGTATAGCTCCCTCAAAGTGACTTCCATTAGGTTTGATAAGTTTCGAGATATATTCTCTAAAAGCTTGGTGAGTTTTTGTTATATTATTGTTTTTTTGCTATAATTTCACATATTTTAGTTTTATTGATGACATATAACATTTCTAAGTAAACTTTTACTTTTCTTTTCTTCACAGGGCACTATATTCCCACTTTATGCTGAATTTATGAAAGAACCTGGTCTCCTGTTTGATGAAGAGGCAGCTGATCCTTTAATTGATGCGTATGTTGCTAGTTATGTGGGAAATGAGCTGATTGAAGAAGGTTCTGCAAGGTTCTTAAGGATGCAAGCTCATCTTCTTAAGAAAGAAGGTGGTAACCTTAAAACGGATGGCAATGAAGCTGTTATCCCAAATCCTCCTCCATCTAAGAAAAGGAAAAGAGATGTGCCAAGGAAGCCCACAAAGGATATGGGTGTCTCCACAAATGTTTCTGATGACACATCTGATTTTGAACCTCCATTGCGTAGTAAGAAGAAGAATGATAAGGAGAAGGCTGGAGATAAGAAGCAGAAGGAGAAGGTTGTAGAGAAGAAGGCGAAGGTATCTCAGAATGGAGATAAGGAGCAAAAGGATAAGGAGAAGGTTGTAGAGAAGAAGGATAAGGAGAAGGTTGTAGAGAAGAAGGAGAAGGAGAAGGTTGTAGAGAAGAAGGAGAAGAGTGTAGAGAAGAAGCTGAAGCATATGGAGCCTGCTGGACATGCTAAAGTTCCTAGTGGTGTTTCACCTGATCCTCTTCCTACCGATGATGCACAATCAGAAATCCCTGTATGGGCCAAACAACTCTCTGATAGAATTGCTAGTGTTGAGCAGATCTGTAAAGGTTTTATGCCTTATTTGGAGAAATTTGAATCACAAATCCAGCAATGTATAGAGAAGCTTAAGGCACTTGACAGGAGGTTCTCTAACCTTGAAGCACGCTCATCTCAACCAATAGTTGGTAGTGATTTTGATTTAGAAATGTTTCGAGCTAAACTCGATGCTGACCTCAAGGTTGAGATGGAGGCCATCAAGGAAACTTGCTCCAATCCATCTGAGTTTGAACATCTTTTTGTCAATGTTGGTGACAGTCCAGCTTCTTTTGATGATAAGGATGTCGATAATGTTGCCGATCATGTCACTGCAGTAGATGACACTCATGTTTCTGATGACGGTGATAATGAAGTTGATAGAAATCAAGTTCTTGACTCTAAACAACATGGAGCGGTGCCTTGTGAAAGTCTTGCTCCAAGACGTTCGAATAGAGTTGTGAAAGCTGGACCTTTGAAGCACACACCTTTCACTTCTTTTAAGAGGAAGAAGAAGGTGATCAAAGGTCTTCCACGTCAACCGAAGCATAGTTTAGTTTCCGCTGATGATCGCACTTATTTATATGAGTGGATTCTTCTTGTTGGGTAAATATTATTTCCTTTTTGTACTTGTTTATTCAATTTTGGGTCACTTGATTATATATAGATATATCATTGCTTGTACTTTTACACTATCTTATATATTTTCTTATTTTTGCTTTTTAGTCGCCGTGTCATCACTGGTGGTGAAAATGATCTTGATAATGCATTTTTTAAGGTGCTTGTGGGACATGAAGTTTGGCTGACTGATTCTGTAAGTATTCTTACTTTTCCATCACTTATTTATTTATTTGAAGACATTGTTTTGGTGACAGTGTGAAATAGCAATATATTCATATGTTCGTATGTGTTTTGTATTTTTCCAGCACATTAGCGAGGCTTTGTTTCATTTTAGGCAGCGTATACTTGGACATCCCGACAAGTTTGCAGATATTCTAATTTTAGATTGTTTTTGGATCCGAAAGTTTATGGATGGGGCTTTCGAGAGTTACAAAAAATCAGCTAATGGTGACAAACTGTTTATGAAATATTTTGATGGATCTCTCCCGCGTACTTTTGGGAAGTCTTGGGTTGGTGTCAAGAAGGTGTATACCCCACTCAATTTTGACAATAAACATTGGGTGGCCTTAGAGATTGATTTGAAGGATAGGAATGTCAATGTTTATGATTGCAATACAAGTCTTTTCTCACTTGGAGAAGTGCTTAATCATTGTGAAGAGTTGTACAAACTGCTTCCTACACTGATGAGGAAGAGTGGAAGATTTGGAGATTTTGATGACGGGCCATTTTCAGTCAAGAGGATCGATGGTCTTGCTCAGAATATTGGAAGGTATGTTGTTTTTCTATATGTTACAATATATTTCATTTTTTTATATCTAATTTAGCTATAATGTAATTTTCATTATCCTTCTGTTCAATTGCAGTGGAAGTTGTGGTATGTATACCATCAAATATATCGAGGGTCTTGCATTTCATGGTGGTGTTGAAGCTATTTCAGACGAGTATATGGATGCATATAGGGAGAGGATGGTTGTGGATTTGTTCAAGAACAAGTGTTGGACATGGGAGCTCTAGGAATACAATCTGCACCTATGATTTAATTGTCACTGTTTTAGGATATTAAGTAGTTTAATGTTGCATGGTGCTCATATTTTGATACTTATTGCAATCTGACTATCATGGTGAATGTCTCACCTGTTCCCTTTTATTTTGGAAGTTAACGTAGTCTGACAGTTGGGGATTTATATTAAGGCGTACAAATTTGCTTGGTGCTTATAGTTTGGAAGCTATTTTGGATGTTAAGTGTATGAATGTCTCAACTATTTTGGATGTTAAGCTGTTTTGGAAGCTATTAAGTAGTACAAGTCTTTTCTCACTTGGAGATTGTGAAGAGTTGTGCAAACTGCTTCAAATTTCATCTACTTAGGTTATTATTATAACAAACATACGTTAATATTAGATGACAAACGTGATGCCATTAGCACTGTACATCAAATGTTCGTCTGTTCAAGTTTAGCCCCTCTAGGGTCTATGCTCACCTAGTTCTAGGGTTTCAGTTTCATAAAAAATTGCGTTAATATTAGATAACAAATCTGATAACATTAGTACTGTATACACAATCCTAAACCCTAAATCCTAAACCCTAAACCCTAAACCATACTATACATCAAATTTTCGTTTGCTCGGGTTTAGCCCCTCTTGGGTTTATGCTCCCCTTGTTCTAGGGTTTCAGTTTGGCAACAAAAATGCGTTATTATTAGTTGACAAATGTGATGCCATTAGTACTGGAAATCAAATTTTCGGCTGCTCAATTTTAGCCCCTTTAGGGTCTATGCTCACCTAGTTCTAGGGTTTCAGTTTTGTAAAAAAAATGCGTTAATATTAGATGACAACTCTGATAACATTAGTATTGTACACACATTTTAGGGTTTAGGGTTTAGGATTTAGGGTTTAGGGCCAGGGTTTAGGGCCTTGGCCCTAAACCCTAAAGACTAAACCCTAAACCCTAAACCATACTGTACATCAAATTTTCGTTTGCTCGGGTTTAGCCCCTCTTGGGTTTATGCTCCCCTTGTTCTAGGGTTTCAGTTTGGCAACAAAAATGCGTTATTATTAGTTGACAAATGTGATGCCATTAGTACTGGAAATCAAATTTTCGGCTGCTCAATTTTAGCCCCTTTAGGGTCTATGCTCACCTAGTTCTAGGGTTTCAGTTTTGTAAAAAAAATGCGTTAATATTAGATGACAACTCTGATAACATTAGTACTGTACACACATTTTAGGGTTTAGGGTTTAGGATTTAGGGTTTAGGGCCTTGGCCCTAAACCCTAAAGACTAAACCCTAAACCCTAAACCATATTGTACATCAAATTTTCGTCTGCTCAATTTTAGCCCCTCTTGGGTCTATGCTCCCTTTGTTTTAGGGTTTTAGTTTTGAACCAAAAATGTGTTAATTTTAGATGAAAAATGTGATAACATTTTAGTTTGGTGACAATAGGTTTGTGACACTTTTTTCTTTGATGACAATATATTGCATAAAATAGGGTGATGACAATAGGTTGGTGACAATGCTCTATAATTGGTGACAAAAGACTGGTGACAGTGTTCTGTATTTGGTGACAACAGGTTGGTGACACTTTTTTCTTTGATGACAATATATTGCATAAAATAGGGTGATGACAATAGGTTGGTGACAATGCTCTATAATTGGTGACAAAAGAGTGGTGACAGTATTCTGTATTTGGTGACAACAGGTTGGTGACACTTTTTTATTCGGTGACAATATATTACATATAAGAGGGCGGTGACAATAGGTTGGTGACAATATTCTATAGTTGGTGACAATATAGTGGTGACAGTGTTCTGTATTTGGTGACAATAGGTGTGTGCAAATATTTAGGTGTCAATATGTTTTTTTCTTAAACGGAATTGGTGACAATATGCTGTTGATAGTGTTTTGTCGTTGATGTGCCAATATTTGGTGACAACAGGTTGGTGACACTTTTTTATTTGGTGATAATATATTACATATAAGAGGGCGGTGACAATAGGTTGGTGACAACATTCTATAGTTGGTGACAATATAGTGGTGACAGTGTTATGTATTTGGTGACAATAGGTGTGTGCAAATATGTAGGTGTCAATATGTTTTTTTAAACGGAATTGGTGACAATATGTTGGTGATAGTGTTCTGTCGATGATGTGACAATATTTGGTGACAATAGGTTGGTGACACTTTTTTTTGACAATATATTACATATAAGAGTTCGGTGACAATAGGTTGGTGACAGTGCTTTATGGTTGACAATATATTACATAGAAATGAGATGACAATGTAATATTGATGATACTATCATGTTTATATAACAGATCGTAAGGTTCAAAAAACAACTAATTGACTTGTAATATGGTTCAAAACACAACTAATTGACTTGTAATATGGTTCAAACCAAAACTAATTGACTTCAACAATATTAAAAATATGATTAGTAATGATGACTATGTGTATATGCTGCCTTTGTTTCTATATCTCCAAGCTAGTATTTGCTGACTGTGTATATGCTGCCTTTGTTTCTGTCACTTTCTGTTGCGGTATTTGTATTCACCAAGTGATGGTTTCCGCTTCTTCTGTGGCCTCCCACTCTTCCTTCGAACCAATGGTGGATAGCATTTCTGCATCTTGATGTCTTCAGGAACAATCCACTCCGCCTATGATAAAACAGGATAAATTGTTTCATGGTATGCCAAGGACCATGATTCATTCCTGTAGTACTGACTGACAAAATTCACAACACTCAATCCTTTTTCTTCGATGGCAGCAAGTGCATGAACACAAGGAATTCTTTCCAGATCAAACACCTTGCAAGTACAAGATTTTGCATTCAAATCAACCAAAACTCTTTGCTCTCCACCCAATATCTCAAAATGAAAGTTATTCAAGTGTTTGACGTTCTACTTTCCTGTTTCCTTGCACCTCTCTAGAACAATCTTGCTCACATTTGATGGCATTTCCATGTTGTTCTCTTCACACTGATTTCTACGTACATTGAACCATTCTGATAGCTTCTCTCTAATTTCATTCAGACATCCAATGATGGTGTAAGATCTGCCTTCCCTAAAAATAGAATTTATGGTTTCGGCATTATTTGAAGTCATTATGTACCTTTCGCCCTTGCAATACACTCTTGCCCATTTCTCTACATTTGCTTCCACAAGATACTTCTCCATTTCTGAATTAAGCTTAGCAATACACCCAAAGTATCCGTTGAACTCATTTATAGTGTAGCTCCTTGCAGCACTATCAAAGAGGTTACAAAGGTTCTTCTTCTTGTATTTTGACCGGATATTCTGCTTTAGGTGCCAAATGCATGCACAATGGTTTGCAGATGGGTAATAGGCTTCTATTGCTTTTCCAATGCTCTGGTGACGATCAGAGACAAACACTAGATCTTGTGAAGATGGAATTAGTAAAACTAACTTTTCAAAAAACCACCTCCAAGATGAGTCATTTTCTGAGTCAACTATTGCAAATGCAAGTGGATATATCTGTTGGTTTGCATCTTGAGCAGCTGCCACTAGAAGAACACCGCCATATATTGCTTTTAAGAATGCACCATCCACAACAATCACCTATTAACATAAAAAGTTATTTCTATTAATGCTCTAGTGACAATGAGAGGCAAGTACAACATACAAATTATTGCCTTTTAAGATGGAATCAATATGACAGATGCTTACCTTTCTCATTATGGGAAATGCCCGAATGGATGCTCCAAATGAGATGAACAAATACCTGAACCTTTCTTTGTCATCCACATCAATGAATGTGGTTGTACCAGGGTTGTTTTGCTTCAGTACCCAACAATAGGCTGGTAATAATGTGTAGCTATCCTCTGGTGTTCCCCTTACCATGCTCTCAGCCAATTCTTGAGCTTTCCATGATTTCCAATAGCTAACCTTCGCTTTATAATCGCTTCTCATCATGTTCCCAATCTGCCTTGGTGTAGGGCCTTCATTTATATCTTCAAACCTATATTTTTGTAAAATATTAAACATTGCTCATGTATCAAAATCATATTGGTAGATAATATAAGTAAAAGACAATTAAACTTTCACCTTGGTTTCATCTTTTCTGCCACTACTTTGTATGAAGCAGGATGACGGTGTTTCAATCTCACTTGCATATTGCATGTATGGCCTTCAACGTATTTCTTTACTTCAAATATATTTGAACCATCTATCCTTGTAGCATGTATCCTCCATTGACATTTGTCATCAACACATTTTGTTCTAAAGTACTTTGGTGTTGATTTTTTCACCTTATAACCAAACACTTCTTGCACAGCCAATAACTCCACAGCAGTCTTGAGCTCCTCTTTTGATTTGAAAAGTCTTCCCAAACACATTAGTACATTACCCCTTTGCTGACCAATAGTTAGTACAGAACTTTTATACATTTCAGTGTCACCCACACTCCCCTTAGTTAGGTCACTACTATTCTCCTTATCATCCATAACATCACATGGATTTCCATCATCACTTATATATGCTTCGTCACCAAAATTCGACACAACCATCTCTTCACTAACATACGCACCTTGGAAATACTCATCTGCACATAATATCATCTCATTTCTATTTTCTTCATTTGTCCTTCTAATCGTAGAAATATATATAGGTAATGTCCAATCCACTTCCTTCAAATCACTTATTTGCGCAAAAAATCTAAGATCAGCATCATTTTCTATGACAAAAGCTTCTTCTGTCCTTTTGAATGGGTGCAAGTGACTCAATTTAAGCTCAAAAACCATCTGATCAATATCAAATCTATCGATTACATCCTTCTTTAATTCATCCAAACTCAATGTCTCTTTGATGACAATAACTTTTGAAGTTACATCACCAACAAAACATAAATCACCCTCAATCAATTTCCAATCTCCTCCAAACTTCACTGTAATCAACTTTGTCTCCATTTCTGCATTTTAAATAAAACTAATTGTATTCAATATATTCTACAATATTGTCACCAACTAATTATCAAGTTTATATTTACAAATGTCATCAATTACATATTGGTCAGATTTTCAAAGGAAGACAATGCTATATGTCACCAATCTCTTACCAAGTTCTAAATTGAGCTCAAACTATACCATAAGAGGATTTGTCACCGACTAATTATCAAGTTTATGTTTACATATGTCATCAATTACACATTGCTCAGATTTTCAAATGATGACAATGCTATATGTCATCAATCTCTTACCAAGTTCTAAATTGAGCTCAAACTATACCATAAGAGGATTTGTCACCAACTAATTATCAAGTTTATGTTTACATATGTCATCAATTACATATTGCTCAGATTTCAAAGGAACACAATGCAATATGTCACCAATCTCTTACCAAGTTCTAAATTGAGCTCAAACTATACCATAAGAGGATTTGTCACCAACTAATTATCAAGTTTATGTTTACATATGTCATCAATTACATATTGCTCAGATTTTCAAAGAAAGACAATGTTATATGTCACCAATCTCTTACCAAGTTCTAAATTGAGCTCAAACTATACCATAAGAGGATTTGTCACCAACTAATTATCAAGTTTATGTTTACATATGTCATCAATTACATATTGCTCAGATTTTAAAAGGAACACAATGCTATATGTCACCAATCTCTTACCAAGTTCTAAATTGAGCTCAAACTATACCATAAGAGGATTTGTCACCAACTAATTATCAAGTTTATGTTTACATATGTCATCAATTACATATTGCTCAGATTTTCAAAGGAAGACAATGCTATATGTCACCAATCTCTTACCAAGTTCTAAATTGAGTTCAAGGTATTCAATAAAAGAAGTTTATCATTATGAATAGAAAAGAGAGAGAGATGATTATTACCTCTTCAATCTAAGAAGAAGGATGATGAATCGAATGGTGACAAATTGTCTTCGATTTGTTGATATAATCTCTACCAACAACTCGATTTCAGTTGGATTCACCCTAATATGAACAATCCACCGAAATCCTCTTCGATCGGACTGTTGAGTGACAAATAAGCTTCGATTTGAGAACGAAATTTGTCCCAAAATCTGAAAATACTTTGAATCTGATGATGAACCTCGCCCAAATCCACCAAAATCTCCTTGGATCGGATGCCTCGGTGACAAATTGAAGGAACTGAGGAGGGAGATGAAGTTTGAGCGCTGAATGAGAAGGGAGATGAAGTGCGCGCTGATCGTCTTTTCTAATGGAGGAAGAAACCTAATTTGGGGGAGAAATTAGAACAGGGGTAAAATTGTCATAAATGGACATTGCCTTAATTATGAAAAAAAGTGGACATTTTCTTAATATTGTCACCAAATATGGATTTAACCAAATTTTTCCGTAGGATTTCTGTTGTCTCAAAATTTTTGTGGCATTTTTATTGCTAAATTATTTATATAGTAATTTGTTAAAATCCAATATTTATCCATTTACATATAAAAGAAGTTCATCATATATCTCTACTCACACTTGGTAGAGTTAATCTTATCGTGAAGAATGATAGGCAAGTTCATTTTTATATGCATTGATTTATATATTTTGTTATAAGTTATTTGTTTTACCACATTTAATATTGAATTCTTTCACAACAATCATATATAGTGCCCTGTTGGTTCGAAATATTTAAACAACTATATATATATACATACCATCAATATGGAGCTGAATAGATACATCATTGATATATTTCAATTTCTTATTGTAAAAGAGGTTGGACGTAAGTTTCAAATCATATTTCTTATTTAACTATATTTATTGACCTTATTTCTCAATATTACCAATAATTATAATTTCTAATGACCTTATTTCTCAATATTACCAATAGTTATAATTTCTTTTATTTTCAAAACTAATGCATATCCAGGAAGGTAATGTCTTATTTTACTTATTTGTTGTATCTATTATTACTTAATATACCATGTTAATATGAACTATATTTATTTTACAGGTTTCTTAAACCCGACAATACCTCTAAAACCAAAATTGTGCAACGACGCCATGAATTCTCCAACATTGTGGATTAATAAAGTTATCGTGATCTATATAGCACACTTTTAATTATTGATCGAAGATGTGAATCGAGTGAGCAAGACCAGTTTAGTATATTTATCATTTTGATGTTATAATTTAATATTATTTTTCTATATCGTTTTCATATTATCATAATATTATTATATATATAATGTAGATAAATTATGATAATATCTTTTAGAACAACATAATATATTTTATAAATCCCGTGCGTCACGCACGGGTACTGTGCTAGTTCGATCTAAAATAGATGAACTTTTATTGATTGATCCGACAAAGATACGAACATAAACAACAAGAATATCAAAGAAAATATTACATAAATTTTTTAGAAACTAAACTAAAGGCAAAAGATATCACTAGTTACCACTTGGTGGTGAATGTGGACAAATAGAAATATGAAGATCTTCAATCACAATAACTCCACATCGATTCAGAATATTGAAGTCATTATACACAAAACACTAAGAAATTAACTAGGAGAAGACCAAGAGCATATATGGACGACAAACCCAAGACTAGCGTAAATGGCACAACTGGGACTAAAAGGAAAAAAATATGAGATGGGATAAACCACCAATAGAAACACATAAAATAAACTTTGATGGTATTTGATGAAATATGAAGGCAAACAAATGGTCCTGACACGTTGTTCTAAATACCAGGCCTTGTGGAAATCCTTCAAGGAAGTTTCAAGACCAATAAAACGATATGTGGACAAAAGCTTGTCGAACTAGAAGCCATATGCAGACGAGATGATGCCATCTCCATATCCCCATAAGATCGAGCAACCTTAACAAGCCATACATGCCCTCCTCTCACGGGTCCGAAGGAGCATGCCACGTGGTGCTATCTTCAAGACACATGTCGTCCATGTGTCCGTATAACTGGGATGGTATATAAACCGAGCTCGGGCAGTAGAAAGGGGTCTTTTGGAAGAGTTGTGCGTGTCAGAGAGAGAAAGATAGAGATTCAAGAATTAATACAAGTAGAGTCATTCACCAGTTACTCCGCGATCCTCGCTAGCATTCGTCAACTGCTCAAACCACGCTCCACGAATCATTTTACTCCTTCTATCCGCATCCAGATCCTAAGAAAATACTTCCAAAGGCCAGTCGTCCAAGCTAGGTAACGCGTGTTCGCGAGCTATATATAGTGTAATTTTCCGCGTGACGCAGGTAAGTAATTTCTACTCTACATGGGCGGGACGATACCTCTAAGGTAAGGACACAGACTATTCGGGACTAATAGGTCGGCTCAGATAGTGACACCTGACGGGTCTGTTAATCTGCACGTCTCGGGTAAGCCCGATCTATAAAGCCAACATTAGGAATAGACTTTGTCCTCACCTAAGCCCAGTAAAATGAGACTTTTTCAGGAGGGAACTTGTCAACAGCAACAGAGGTAATGGCACATCAACGTTAGAGTACATCATCCGTGGCCATCGTGGAGAAACTGACAGCAATTGGAGGGTCACAAATCGGCCAAAAGATCGAGTGCTCTAATTTCGAAAGCGTTGGGACTCAAGATGGGTCTTCTTAAGGCGAGGGATTTGGGTCTGAGGGTGACAATCTTACCATCATCAGCGTCCTTAAAGATTGTTGGCTCTATCCTTGGGAGATCGGGATCTTGATTTCCGATATTCTTCTCATTCTTCGGTAGTTTGAGATGGCTATGATACACCATGTCTACAGAGAAGTCAACATGTGCACTGATTGTTTTGACAGACTTTTTCAGACAATTGTTATGCCATCACCCCTTTAGGACAAAGAGTTTGGTATCTACATCTGTAAGGATGCTTTTGATTGGTTGGACTAGCAGAGTCTAGCGGCCACTTAAAAACCATTACATGTATTAAAAAAAAAAGGATGAACTTATTATTTGACACATTTTAAAAAAAAGTTATAATTTATATAAAAATATTAAATTTTTATACAATTTTATACTTAATAAAAAACTAATTAAAATTGATATTTTATTCAAATTTTTTTATTTAAAAAAACATGTCAAACGGCGAAGAGACTTCTAGTGTAGATCAAAGGGATAGTATTTAAAAAAATGTTGTACTTAATCCACTTTTAATCAGTTTTGGATTAAGATAGTAACATTTAAAAAAAAAGATCAACTCAAGATTAAATTACCACGAAGAATTATAAATTAATCAAATTAAAATATAGAGAGATAATCACTCCACCATTAACCTCTTAAGAGAAATAAAATGTTATTGGGATATTAACATGATTATTTATGACTCTCATTTGCACCTTTTATTTTTTCAGACAATTTGATAACAAAAAAAACATTATACACCTAATTAATTTAAATCTAAACCCTTATTTAAAATTGAGTGGATAAGATTTAACTAATTTTACATTAAATTGATAGTACTCATAAAAAAAATCATCCAAGTGTCCACTCTCCCATTGTAGATCCCCGTAACACTAGGTATAACACTCAATGTTACACTTAATTATTTTGACTATAATTCACATTAAAAAAAATTATATTTATATTCTATACACTTATATGAACATATTTATAAAATTTTATCATGAAAAAAATGTTATTAAACATTATAAATAATTAAAAGATTGATTATTTTGGAAAATATTTTTTTATCTTATTAAAACATATATTTTTACAATAAAAATTTATAAACATGTTAATATAAGTGTATAGTTTATAAATATAATTTTTTAAAAAATTTAATATTAATTTATAATCGAAATAATAAAGTATAACACCGAGTGTAACACACAAGTTTTAGTGGGATCCAAATTGCCACTCTCCAGTCTTCCACCAAGGAGATCCGTGTGATATGAGATGAGAGTAGCTACGGCCTACGGGCACGGGCAAGGGACATCCACACCTGCCCAGGCACAATTAGCCACTGCCCGCGGTCAGCAATGTCTGGTTTGTCTCAAATACTTTTGAGCATCACAGGCAGCAGTGCTCCAATTATTCCTCTCTTAAGTTAGATTGGAAATATTATTTAGGGTCAGTTTGGTAACACGAAGTTGATGGGGTAGCTGAAGCTGATAGGGTAGCTGAAGCGTATGGATTAAGTGTGTTAAATATATGTTAAATTGGAGTTTTCATAAGCTAGTAAGGTGTTTGGTAACCCAACTGTTAGAGTAGCGGATAAAAATTAGCTGATCAGATAGGAGAAAATGAATAGAATTCTGAAAAGCTTGCGGTTAGTAGTTGTTGAAAATCCAATTTCAAAAGCTAATTAAATTAAAATCTTATATTTAACTTATTTAAAACTATAAATTATTAAAACCAAAAGCTCCGAAAAGCTACCTGCATTGTCAAACGCACCCTTAAATAATAAAAATGTATTGTTGGAACAAAATTGTATAAATAAATTGATGCATAGTTTAGATCGGGTTTAGCTTCAACCAGTCACATTTAATAACTGAGTGTCAAAGCCTTAATTAATACTCCATAGTACTGTAGTAATAATTTTAAATTAAACAGATTATTCCTTGTGCAACTGTTTTGCAAGAAGTGGATTAATTATGATTTATGAGTCAAGTTTAATTCGAAACTCGGCCATCTCATCTCATCTCATCTCATCATTTGCAAATTTGCATCTTCTTAACTTATTTCTGGCCGGCCTGGTTGGTTGTTGAAAGTTGAAACTAACCTGTCCACATTGATAATTAAAATTCTTGTAAGTTGTAATTGTAACGCATACTTTAATTTATTCACGATTTCTTTTCTTCTGTTTTTATTTTTACCTAATAAAATGTAACGTAATATTCCGTTTTGGGCCGGTGTTGACCAATAACAAATCTCTCACTTGATTGATGGAGTATTACAATCCAATAAATTGGCCACATGTTAAAACAAACGCACACTTGGGTTGGGTTGGGTAACATAAAAGTGCTAAGATTATCTGATGCGGGACCATCTTCTACACCGTCATCTACACCTTCGGACGCGCCGATCATACTCGGAGACGGACCGATAACTAGAGCTCGAGCTAAGAAGCTCCAACGCGACTCATTCTTGTTTGTGAGTCACGCGTTATTCTCGAGCACGGTTCAACTCCCGGAGCCTACCTTGAAGACCTATATGTGTATAGGAGTGCTTGAGGCTGAGCCGCCTTAGGCTTGCTAGGGACGAATGTCCTAAAGTGTTGGAACCTTGTTTTATTGCTTATTTTAGCAACTTTCCTACTTAAGCTATTTTAGGAAACTTTTAGGGTTATTTTATTAATTTCCTTAAATTATTAATTTTATTATTATTTTCGACCAATCTCTTATGTTAGGGTTATAAGATCGGCCGACTCTTCCTGTAGAACATTCACGTTGAATTTTATGAAAGCTTTTCTCTTGTGTGAGAGAAACACATCGTGAGATTGTTTTATTTTGCTAATCTTGACATAGTTCCGTGTTTGTCTTTATTTGAAATGTCTAACAATCAGGTGAACAACGAGAACAATGCCAACGATGACAACAATGACAACACCTCCGAAGCAACTATATCCGCCGCGATGTTCAACAACACAATGAACACTCTTAACGCCACGTTGGCGGCGATGATGGATAAGCTGACAGCTTTGGAGGCTAGACCAACGGGTTCTAATAACCTTGGTGGTCAAGGTGATCAAAGGCGTAACGAACCGCCTAATTATGACAGGGACGTCCACACTCCTAATCCTAATCCTAACCCTCACCTTAATTTGCAAAATCCTATCTTTGAAGAGAACAACTCTCCACGAGGGGAGAGAAATGGTCGAAATAACGGATTTGCTAATGTGCAGGGGCATGGACGAGGAAGAGGTAGAGGTCGTGGCTTCCAAGAGGAGTTCTACTACTCGGAGCGTGATGATGACTTCCAAGAGGAGGACTATTGGGATCAACGCCCGAGGCGGAACGACAGAGGAGGGCGTTACCAATACCGTGAGCATAGAGATCCTGATCAGGACGGCATAGGTAAGGTTAAGGTAAAAATTCCTTCCTTTGATGGCAAGACAGATCCAGATGCATATATAGACTGGGAAACTAAAATGGAACAAATCTGGAACTGTCACAATTTTTCTGAACCTAAGAAAGTTCAATTGGCTTCTTTAGAATTTCAAGGGTTTGCTCTTATATGGTGGGATAATTTGGTTAAGGAAAGAAGAAGAGCCCTTGATGCGCCTATCGTGTCTTGGAACCAATTGAAAGCTTTAATGAGAAATAGGTTTGTCCCTCAACACTATGCTAGAGAGCTTAGGCAACGCCTAGAGAACCTTAAGCAGGGAAATAAATCTGTTGAGGAAACCTTTAATATTATGCAAGAAACCATGGCACGAGCAAATGTTGTTGAACATCATGAGGATACTAATGCTAGGTTTCTTCGCATTTTGCATCCCGCCTTAGCTCAGGACATTGATTGCTTTCCTTACTCTACTCCCACTGAATTATTGCATTTGGCTATTAAAGTTGAACGCGGAGCTAGATACAGGAACCAAGGCGGAAGATGGACGAGCGGCCAGCCCCAACCTTGGCGCCAAAACCGGCCACAACAGCCCCAAGGGCGGTCTGACGGCGGTTACACCTCTCGGCCAAACCAAGCCCCTGGGAGAGGAGATGGCCGAACCAACCCTACAGCTGCTGACAAGGGTAAGGCGCCTTGGACAGGACGAGAGTCGTCTGGGACATCTACTGGTCCCAAAGGGAGTAATCCTAACCCCTCTACTACTAGATCTAGGGACATTGTGTGCTTTAAATGTCAGGGTAGAGGTCATACTATGAAGGATTGTCCCAATAAGAAAACTCTCATGATTAATCACTTAGGTGAATATGTGTCTGACAATTCTTGTGATGAAAATGAAGAGCATGCTAATGATAATGATCAAAACCTTAATCTGCTTACCTATGATGAGGATGATGATGGCATTGATTATGAACATGGAGAATCACTGATTGTTAGGAGAGTCTTAAGTGTTGTTCCTGCACCATGTGATGGCAATCAACGTGAGAATCTTTTTCATACTAGATGCTTAGTTAAGGGTAAAGTGGTTAATGTGATCATTGATGGGGGAAGTTGTTGTAACTTAGCTAGTCAAGAGATGATTGATAAATTACACCTTCCTACTATTCAGCATCCTAGGCCTTATAGATTGCATTGGATGAACGACTGTGGTAATTTGAAAGTGAATAGGCAAGTCAAAGTGCATATCAAATTAGGACATTATGAAGATGATGTGTTATGTGATATAGTACCTCTGCAAGCCTGTCATATCTTGTTAGGTCGTCCTTGGCAGTTTGATCGTAAGGTCTTGCATGATGGCTTTACTAACAGATATTCCTTTACTTTTCAGGGCAAAAATGTAGTTCTCAAGCCTATGACGCCAACCCAGGTGGCTGATGAGATTGAGAAGCGGAAGGTAAGTAAAGGTGAGTTAGAAAAGGAGGCTCAGTCGAGCCATGTGTCTACCCCTACTCGGCCTAAGGGTGTATTTTTGGCTTCCAAGAGTACATTTTTAGACGAGTTTGCGGATGGGGAAACAACCCTCATGCTCCTATGCAAAGGGTTGAATATGTTGAGTGAGGAGCTTCGAGCTACCCTCCCTCCTCGCATCCTATCTCTTCTTGAAGAATATAAGGATGTTTTCCCCGAGGACATTCCAGCAGGTCTACCCCCTGTCAGAGGAATTGAGCATCAAATCGATCTCATTCCAGGGGCTGCTTTGCCTAATCGGCTTGCTTACAGAATGAATCCCACTGAAACCCAAGAGGTTCAATCCCAAGTCCAGGAACTGTTGGACAAGGGATACATTAGGGAAAGTTTGAGTCCTAGTGTTGTGCCTGTGTTGTTAGTCCCTAAGAAAGATGGTTCATGGCGAATGTGTGTAGATTGTAGGGCCATTAACAACATAACTGTAAAATATCGCCATCCTATACCCCGCTTAGATGACATGTTAGATGAGTTGCATGGTTCTTCTATCTTCTCTAAAATTGATTTAAAAAGCGGTTACCATCAGATTAGGATGAAGAAAGGCGATGAATGGAAAACAGCCTTCAAAACTAAATTTGGACTCTATGAATGGTTGGTTATGCCTTTTGGCTTGACTAACGCACCTAGTACTTTCATGAGACTAATGAATCATGTGCTTAGGAATTTCATAGGTAAATTTGTTGTTGTTTATTTTGATGACATTCTTATCTATAGTAAATCACCTGAGGAACATGAAGCACATTTGAGGGAAGTACTTTCTACTCTTAGATTAGAACACTTGTATGCCAATCTTAAGAAATGTGAGCTTTGTAATGATCAAGTGTCTTTTCTGGGCTTTGTAGTGAGTTCAAGCGGATTGCGAGTCGATGATGCCAAGATCAAGGCAATCCAGGACTGGCCGACACCTACCAATATCGGCCATGTGAGGAGTTTCCAAGGCCTAGCGAGCTTCTATCGGAGATTTGTGCGCGACTTCAGCTCCATCGCAGCCCCTCTCACAGAGCTCACAAGGAAGCGGTGTGAGTTCAAGTGGGGTCCAGCTCAGGAGGAGGCGTTTTGCAAGCTCAAGGAGAAGCTCACTCATGCACCATTACTGGCTCTGCCTGATTTCACTCGGCCTTTCGAGGTTGAATGTGATGCTAGCGGAGTTGGGATTGGAGGCGTCCTCATGCAAGAAGGTAAGCCTATAGCCTTCTTTTCTGAGAAATTAAAAGGTGCATGTCTTAATTACTCTACGTATGACAAAGAATTATATGCATTGTTTAGAGTCCTTAAGACATGGTCCGATTACCTTTGGCCTAGCGAGTTTATACTTAGGACTGATCATGAATCTTTAAAACATTTTAAGAGCCAAGATAAACTTGATAGGAGGCATGGTAGATGGATGGAATTTATTGAGACATTTCCTTATGTTATAAAGTATAAGAAAGGAAAAGACAATG
This sequence comes from Persicaria maculosa, assembly GCA_963922045.1. Classification (NCBI taxonomy): domain Eukaryota; kingdom Viridiplantae; phylum Streptophyta; class Magnoliopsida; order Caryophyllales; family Polygonaceae; genus Persicaria; species Persicaria maculosa. Next base: position 80,258,957 of record OY998255.1, on the reverse strand, counting down.
TGGTTGCTGATGCTTTATCTAGGAGACATGTCCTTTTGACCACTTTGGATTCTAGAGTCTTAGGTTTTGTATACATTAAGGAATTGTATGCTAATGATGCTGATTTTGGGGAAGTTTTTGGAAAGTGCCTAGATAAGGGTCCTACCGACCAATTTTATATCTTTGATGGATTCTTGTTTAGGAAAGACCAAGTGTGTATACCTAGGTGTTCTCTTCGGTTATTATTGGTGAATGAAGCCCATAGTGGAGGTTTAATGGGTCATTTTGGGAGAGATAAGACATACCACACACTTAAGTCTCACTTCTATTGGCCACATATGCTTAGGGATGTAGAACATTGCCTTAGGAGATGTATTGACTGTTTAAAGGCCAAGTCTAAGCTTATGCCCCATGGTTTGTATACCCCACTTCCGATTCCCTCTGCCCCTTGGGAAGATATTTCTATGGACTTTATTGTGGGATTGCCTAGAACTAAGAAGGGGAGGGATTCTATTTTTGTGGTGGTGGATAGATTTTCTAAGATGGCTCACTTTATTGCATGCCATAAGACTGATGATGCTACCAATGTTGCGAATTTGTTCTTTAGAGAGGTAGTTAGGTTGCATGGAGTGCCGAAAACCATAGTGAGTGATAGGGATGTTAAGTTTTTGAGTCATTTTTGGCGGACTTTATGGAATAAATTGGGAACTAGATTGTTATTCTCTACCTCTAGTCACCTCCAAACTGATGGCCAAACTGAGGTGACCAATAGGACCTTAACTACTATCCTTAGAGCCATTTTAAGGAAAAATTTGAAGCTTTGGGAAGAAGCCTTACCTCATATGGAGTTTGCTTACAATAGGACAATGCACTCCTCAACTAAAATAACTCTTTTTGAATGTGTATACGGTGTTAATCCGCTAACCCCTTTTGATCTTACTCCATATCCTATGAGAGAGAATGAGTCTTTTGACGCAGGTAAGCATGTTGAGTTCGTCAAGGAGCTCCATGAACGGACGCGTCAACAGCTCATGCGGAAGGCTGAGTACAACGCCAACAAGGCCAACAAGGGCCGCAGATTGGTGACATTCCAGCCAGGGGATCTAGTGTGGGTGCACCTGCGGAAGGAGAGGTTTCCCAACGAGCGGAAGAGCAAGCTTGCACCGCGAGGAGATGGACCTTTCAAGGTTCTACAGAATGTGGGCGACAATGCCTACAAGCTGGAGCTTCCTAGAACATATGGCGTGAGTGCTACCTTCAACGTCGCAGATCTCATTCCATATCTTGCCGTGGACGAGGACTTGGATTCGTGGTCGAATCCTTTCCAAGAAGGGGAGGTTGATGCGGGACCATCTTCTACACCGTCATCTACACCTCCGGACGCGCCGATCATACTCGGAGACGGACCGATGACTAGAGCTCGAGCTAAGAAGCTCCAACGCGACTCATTCTTGTTTGTGAGTCACGCGTTATTCTCGAGCACGGTTCAACTCCCGGAGCCTACCTTGAAGACCTATATGTGTATAGGGGTGCTTGAGGCCGAGCCGCCTTAGGCTTGCTAGGGACGAATGTCCTAAAGTGTTGGAACCTTGTTTTATTGCTTATTTTAGCAACTTTCCTACTTAAGCTATTTTAGGAAACTTTTAGGGTTATTTTATTAATTTCCTTAAATTATTAATTTTATTATTATTTTCGGCCAATCTCTTATGTTAGGGTTATAAGATCGGCCGACTCTTCCTGTAGAACATTCACGTTGAATTTTATGAAAGCTTTTCTCTTGTGTGAAACACATTGAGTGCTCAAGTCAATCGATTCGTAGCAAGGCTCATCGATTGCAAATTGGTTATAGATCCTGCTTGGTTTGCTTTGAGTTCGTCAACCTCGCGAGAGCTTGGTGATCCAGGTAATCACAAGTCCCCTCCTTGTGCCTCCAAGTTGTCCGCTTGGTTGTGTAAGGTTGTAGAGGCGGGCTTTATAGTCGTTGGTGTTTGGTTCCTACCCTCTACGGAGGCCTGGGGTCTTCATCTCGTTCTATTTTAGTTCGAATCAACCAATCTATCGGTCTTTTCATTACTTTTGTCGAGTCTTCTATTGCTGCGTTTTGAGTCTTTGCTTCCGTTCTTGTCGTTGAGTCTTGATTGTCGAAGATCGGGCCATCCTACGGCTAATCCCGTATCATTATCCCTAAACCTCCTCCAACTAATTCAAAACGTTTCTACTGTACTTGGTGGTTGTACCATTTTCACTTACAACTTACAAGAAGGAACGAAGTTGGTTTATTAATTTAAAATTCCATCAAATTTATGGAGGCCTAAGCCTACCTCTCAGGCTCAGGCTCCATCATTCAGGGGCCGCGAACAGGGCCAAAGCAAAAGCAGCTCTGACTAGCCTCATCTTCGGGTATCATCCCCCCACCCTTGCTTGTGTCGATGGCTTCCAACAGCCTAACCACCTCCTCCATATCTGGACGCTTATCCGGGTTTCCATCCCAGCATTTCTTCATTATGCTCGCCAATGCACCCGGGCAACAACGCGGTACCTCTGGCCGCATGTGCTGTCATTTACATGTTAATAATCACTTGCACTCGCTCATCTAATCTATTAATTATACACTACACTAGTATTTAGCAAGTCCCTATCTTCAAACCGCATCAGCAATCAACATGTCTAATTTATGGAGTAATTGTCTATGATCACATTCAAGTACAAGCTACAAACCTGTCGAACAACTGCAGAGGACAGGTCCGCAAAGCTGAGATCAGGGTACGGCATCTCGCAGCAGTAAATCTCCCACAGGCATATCCCAAAACTGTAAACATCGCATTTCCTGTTGTAAGGCTTACCATCAAGCACCTGTGAGTTTCATATATTTTACTTAGAAAACGTTTGTGCTGATTTTCTACAAACATAAGAACCATATATAGTTGACTACCAAAAAATAAACAACCATATATAGTTTACCTCAGGGGCCATGTAACCGAGAGTGCCTGTTTCTCCAGTCATATCCCTTGGGTTTTGGGCTTCAACTCGAGCAACGCCAAAATCTGCAATCTTTACATTTCTTTGAGGATCTAGCAACATGTTTTCGGTCTTGACATCACGATGCATGATCTTTTTTGAGTGGAGATAACTCAAACTACAAAATTGATGTGAAGTTAGTATGATTTGAAGGGCTCATCAAGTTACTTTTCTGAAAATGACTTCCCATAAATTGCACTTGCCCTTGCTGGTAATCGGAAAAAAAAGGTTTGGTTGAATTTTGATATTTAGAAACTAAAATAGGGAAGAATAAATTTTATATAGTTTTTTTTTTTTTTAGTTTGTTAACTAGTGCAAGAGCATAGAGATTAACAACTATAAAACCCACCCTCGAGACAGATCCAAAGCAAGTTGGATTACAACTTTGATAGCAAGCTTCCTCCTCCGGTTCCTAATCAGGAAATTCTTCAGTGTTCCACCATTAAGATACTCGACGACTACACAACAAGCCCTGGAGGGGAAAGAATCGCTGGACATGCTACTAGGAGGGATTTTTAGATTTGAAGTCCCCATTGATGCACCAATGAACTATAAAAACAAAAATTAGTCTCGAGTGCAAACAGAAGCAAAGGCATCTCGGTTTAGGAAAGTTTGATGATGTTATAATGAGAATCTGAACACCATTTCGTACCTTAGTGACATTTGGGTGATCAAGTTTATGCCAAACAGCAACCTCTTGTTGAAATGAGGAACGAAGAGCAGCTGTGTCACCAGCTGTGGCCATACCATCCTCACCCCAATCCAAAACTTTCACTATATATATATATATATATATATAGGGGAGATATCTAATGAGAAGTGACATTTGGGTGAGAAGATGAGAAGTAAGCCTTATACCCTTTAGATTAAAATAAATTTTTTTATATGGATATAGGGGACATATCTAATGATAAATATATCAATGTTTTTTTTTAAAATTATTTTTTATGCTATTTTTTAAGATGATGAATGAAAAAACTAATTTAAATTAGCATAAAAACCCTAAAATGAACCTTAAATCACCATCTAGATAAATAGCGTAAAAAATAATTTTTTTAAAAAAACATTGATATATTTCTCATTAGATATGTCCCCTATATCCATATAAAAAAAAATTATTTTAATCCAAGGGGTATAAGACTTACTTCTCATCTTCTCACCCAAATGTCACTTCTCATTAGATATCTTCCCTATATATATATATATATATCATATACACCATAACAATTAGCTTAACATAATTTCAGGAAAACAAGCAGAACCTACTAGTGCATCCAAATATCCAACGGCGGGAGTTGCTTACCGGCGACATCTTGTCCATCGTAGGCACCTCTATATACAGTACCATAAGTTCCATGGGCTATGACACTCGTGATGTCGAGCTTTGACAGATCAATCTCCCATTCTTGTTTCTTAAAGGAGTTAACAAGATGTCTGTCTTTTGACCAAACACGGCTCAAATGCTTCTCAAATTGAATATCCAAGCTCTTGAGATCAATCTTATCGGCTCTGAAGAACATCTTGTTGACACTGCGACTGCCCAAGGGATTGCAGATGCCATCTAATTCATTCACTGCCTTATCAGGCAATGGCATGTTAGCAGTTACAACACCTCCATCACTACTCTTCGGATCCATGTTAAGTTCAAACAAACCAATATCACAACTCACAACTGAAGTCTGAAGGGAATTACGATTATCTAACTCGATGCCTGCTCTGCACTGGAAATTCATCGATCAGAATTGTCACGGCCATACACACACAGGCACAGAGTAGAAGAAATTAGAAAATGAAAGAAATCAGGACTCAACTGCAGTAAACCCTAATCAACAAATAAAAAGCAAGACCTCGACAGACACTTGCCGCAGTTGACACTGTAATCGATCACTCATAGTTCCGACGAGACGAAAATACTGACAGACAAGAAACAGAGCAGATGCAGAAAAAGAAGAAATTTTGCATGCCCCAATTCCCATTAAAACAATGTAATGAAACAAGTAAGAAAGAGGAATATCAAAATTTTTAAAATAGGCATGTATATCAAGTGGATTGTGGAAGAAGACCCAACACACATCAATTCAAACTAGAAAGGCAGAAGCTTGCAAGAAATGAGATGAAATTTAGAGGAAAGGTTGCATGCCACGCCATCCGAGGCGAAAATAATTCAGAAATGATAAAAAAAAAAAAAAAAAAAACCTAACCTACCCTAGCCAAAAAGAGTACAGTGTAGTCTTGCAATTCCAAACAGAGGGCCGGAAGGACGGTTGAAGGACACCGCACCAACACCAACTACAAAGGGAAAACAACTAACAAAAGAGAAACAAGTGGCTGGAAATGGCCGCAGAGCAGAGTGCGTGTGGCATGGGTGGCGTCGTGTCCTTCCTTGCTGATGTGATTCTTCTTGCCTTCTTCTTCTTCTTCAGTCTTTAATCTGTCATCTTTTTTGTCAAACAAATACGGAGTACTACAATTACAATTTATTTTTTTTTTTTAAAAAAAAACAAGAAGTAAATACTTGAAATTAGGGAGAGAGGACGAACAAGGAACTCGATCAAATCAAGGGGGATGAATGAATGAATGAGCCCCAACAAAACAGACTATATATTCGTCCGTAGAGGGAGGGACACAAGTTACATAACACACACGAGTGCTTTCGGTACACGTCTTTTTTCGTTTTTTTGTACGATTTTGCCACCCTCCTTTAGTATTTACTTATTTTTAATTAATTTCAACTCCTGCAATTGGTTGGGCCGTGTTTGGGTAGAGATTGTAGGGATTAGGGAAACCCTAAAAAATGTATCGGTTTGCATGTAATGATGTTTGGTATGAGATTAAGGAGATTGTCAGTGCAGGACTAAGGCTGTGTTTGGCACTGGATGGAGATTATGGGGATTTCAGTAGATTTCAGGAGATAGAGATTATTTTGGTAGATTAATGAGATTTTGTGGATTGAGATTATTTAGGACGGAAATCTCCAAAAGTTGTTTGGTAGGTAGAGGATTGTGATTTATTTTGAAGGTTGAAAATTACCATTGTACCCATAAAATAGTAACCCTCGTACCCAGCTCCTTCCCCCCTCCCTCGTGACCTCTCTTCCTCCTCTTTCACACACTCACCCACGACAACCACGAGCTGGCGACGACGAGGCACTGGTGACGGCCGGAGCTGTCGATTCCACCACTGCGACCGCCTGGAAATCCCCCGCCTTCACCTCCCACCTTCTCCGACTTGATCTGTCGCAGGGAGAACAACAGCAAATCGACGACGAGTTCCACCTCCTCTCCGCCGTTGAAGAGGTACGATAAATCGGATGTCTTCTGTAATCAGATCGATCGGACTGAGTACTCGGGTTGGTCAGATTTTGCTAATACTCGGCAATTCAACATTATATTACAGCTTAGACCACGTATGAATGAAGGTGTCCAATTTCAGAAATTCATCTTCTTCCTCCTCCAACTTGTCTCTACAAACTCTTGCAACACGTTGCAATTTGAAGAAACTAGAAATCAAAGGTATTTTGGGAGAAACCCATAACAATCCTCTCCCAACATTACCAAAACATCTACAAAATGTGAAATCGATAGTGAAATCTGAAAAATCGAAAGCATTTGGGACAAATCGAAACCATGTTAGGCCCGAATTTGGGAGATATATTTGCAAATGTCGAACAATTACGAACACATCTACACAAATAATGAAATCGACAACAATATGTGAAAAATCGAAGGGAAATTGGGCACAATAGCCAGCTTAACCGGTGACAGTGAGGTTGCCCAAGAAATGGGGGATTGAAGCTTGAAGCCCCAACAATGGCGGATTGACGCTCGCCCTTGGCGCCTCGCAGTGGCCAGAGGAGGGCACTGCTATTGGCCGGAAGGGATGCTCTCGATTCCCACATGTTAGGGTTCCAAGCTCCCGATTTGGGGAAGAACAGCCCGTCACCGACTCCCCTGGAGCTGTTCTCCACCACCGACCTCAAATCCCGACCCCCCTGTCGACGAGAAGAGACGAGATCGGCGATGGTGATGAAGGTCGCCGCTTCTCCTTCGCTTCTGCCTCTCTCCGGATCTGATGAATGATTTGGCAGGGGCAATATTGTCGATGTGAATGTGAAATCTCCACACAATTTCCTGAATCTTGGGGTGGGGAGATTTCAAAATAATCTGATGAAATCCCCAGAATCTCCATCCCCAAATCTCCTTCCAGCCGCTGCCGAACACCATTTAGAATGATGAAATCTAATTTGGTTTTGGGCAAAATCTGCAGAATCTCCTAAAATCTCTTACCGAACACAGCCTAAGAGAATTATCAGATAATCCTATTTTTTGAGATTTAAGGGGATTGTGATGGAAATTATTGTCTTTGGGGGATTGTGATGGAGATTATTGTCTTTTTTTTCCTCTACCTAACAAAAATCCCCATTCGTCAAAAACGGAATTATTTTTACAAAATAATTTTTATCTCCTAAAATCTCATGATGTACAAAAATAATCTTCATTCCAATAATTCTCTTCAACCCTCAAAAAAAAAATTTTACTTAATTTCTCTCCTTTCTTTTCCATTCCATAATCTATGACAATATATCTATCTATATCTAATATAATACTAAAACAGATGTGAAAGATACACGTGGCAGCCTCACCTTAAACCAAGGCTTACGTGGCAGTTTTTCATAAAGTGTGGCCCCACCTATATAACTAACAGAATTTAATCAATTATTAATTAAAATAAATTTAATGATAATTCATCAAAATTTACTAGAATATTAATTTCTCCCAATTTTTTTTACCCGTTTGAATTAAAGATATTTAAATTTGTTTAATTAAATTAACCAATTAATTACTTTCTATTGTATTTTTTTTATTTTTTCTCATTTATTTTGTGTTAAAACGTAATATCTTTGTTATTTAGAAGATCATTGCCCAAGTTGAATTGGAGGAAACCTGACGTGTTCGAGACGAAGGCATGCTTCGAAAACAAAGTGCTCAAGAAACGGGGATCCAACATTGTAATCGACCACTTTTCAGACGCTGAGTTAGATTTGTTGCTGGGTGATGACAATAAGTTATCCATTGATGAAATCTTGCTTCTTGATGCATATTTATTGTCGCAGTGACTTCTCTCGATGCATATGCCGATCCAGCATTGTAGTCGATCATTGCCCAGGTTGAATTGGAGCTCTATCTTGATGCATATGTAGGAACGTTGAATTGGTGTTATTCACATCACTGCTAATCTCTCAAACATTAATGATTGTTGAATTATGTGGGTTTTACTATTTGATTCAAACATACCAGTTGTTAAAATCTATCTTTTTTCTATTTACAAACAAAAAACGATTGTAATCTCATTTTACCCGTTTTTGGTAAGATTTCTACCTATCTCGAAAATTTGGTGGGGTTTTTTCTACTGAATTATTTATAAAATGATTTTTTTAAATCTAACTTAATTTTTTTCTATTTACAAATAAAAAATATTGCAATCTCATTTTACCCGTATATGGTAGGATTTCTAATGCTATCTCAAAAAATTTGGTGGGATTTTTACTGCTGAATTATTTATACAATGATTTGTTAAAATACAATGTTTATCTAATTACAAGCAAAAAAAATTACAATCTCATTTTACCCGTATTTGGTAGGATTTTTGCTATCTTAAAATTTTGGTGGCATTTTTATTGCTAAATTATTTATACAGTAATTTATTAAAATCCAATATTTATCCATTTACATATAAAAGAAGTTCATCATATATCTGTACTCACACTTAGTGGAGTTGATGTTATCGTGAAGAATGACAGGCAAGTTCATTTTTATATGCATGGATTTGTATATTTTGTTATTAGTTATTTGTTTTACCACCTTTAATATTGAATTCTTTCACCAGAATCGTATATTGAAGTGACCTGTTGGTTCAAAATTATTTAAACAACAATATATATACCCATCAATATGAAGTTGAATAGATACATCATTGATATATTTCAATTTCTTATTGTAAAAGATGTTGGTCATAAGTTTCAAATCATATTTCTTATTTAACTATATTTATTGACCTTATTTCTCAATATTACCAATAATTATAATTTCTAATGACCTTATTTCTCAATATTACCAATAATTATAATTTCTTTTATTTTACCTCGTGAACATGCATTCTTTACTTTTATATGTTTAACTTTTGTTGTGTGTAGATGAGAGAATATTGTCAACTTTAATTTATCCGATGTGACAAAGTTGTATATAAATCAGATTTTTTTCCGACACTAATGCATATCAAAGAAGGTAATGCGCGTCTTATTTTACTTATTTGTTGTATATATTATTACTTAATATACCATCTTAATATGAACTATATTTATTTTACAGGTTTCTTAAACCCGACAATACCTTCAAAACCAAAATTGTGCAACGACGCTATGAATTCTCCAACATTGTGGATTAATGAAGTTATCGTGATCTATATAGCACACTTTTAATTATTGATCGAAGATGTGAATCGAGTGAGCAAGACCAGTTTAGTATATTTATCATTTTGATGTTTGGATTTAATATTATTTTTCTATATCATTTTCATATTATCATAATATTATTATTATATATATAATGTAGATAAATTATGATAATATCTTTTAGAACAACCTAATATATTTTACAAATCCCGTGCGTCATGCACGGGTACTGTGCTAGTTATAATACTAAAGGAGAAGTCGCCTAACCTATGTGGCGGCTTCTCCTTTAAAGTAGGATTTGTTAGTTTTTTTTATATAGATTTTTTTATTTTTTAAATTAGTAGGATTTGTTAGCTTATTTATTTATTTTTTATTTAATATTAATAATAAAAAAGAATTAGATTTAAAAATTAAATTACTAATTAACCTAATTGATATGCCATATCTAAAATAACTAACTAACCAAAACATAATCTTATTGTTTGCATGAGGATATATGCAAATCCAGAATCTAGAAACTTACGCAGATCTTATCACTTTGATTTTTTTTATCACCGATCTTATCACTTTGTAATGTAATCTCTTACTGGATCTATTGCAATCTTATCACTAAAATAATTTTTAAAAAAATCAGATTAGTCAATTCCAAGTTTCAGATTGTTATTAATCAGATTAGTCAATTTTTATTTTTATTTCCAATCAATATTAATCAATATTATAATACTAAAGGAGAAGTCGCCTAAACCATGTGGCGACTTCTCCTTTAATGAAGGGTTTTTTAAGTTACGTAAATTAATTAAGTTATGTATAAGCAGCTTTTCTTTTAATTCTTTATAATACGAATCAGTTGAGATATTCTCGATGATGTCGGATTTTTTAGTTACATAATAATTAATTAAGTTATTTTGTATATGACGAAACCAATAATAAAAACAGCTGGATAAGCATAAGAATAAGAATAAGTCGCAACAATAGGCGAGAAATAGTAAAATCATAATGAAAGTCGCCTCAGACGAACTATCAAGATCATCCGCGGACGAGCACCCTACCAAAAAAACTATAAATTCACAGAAGCCATGTCGTCCGCGGATAAAAGAGAGGGGCACGTGTCGGACATGCCCACACCCCACGAGTTGGACACTTGTCAAACTACAGACCCCACGTGGCGAGTCAGCTGGAGTTCACCCGTCGCCTATAAAAGGGAAAACCAACATACAGAAAGAGGACTTTTGGAGGGCAAGAGGTGGGAGAAACAAGCGGACCTGGACCAAGTATCCTGAGAAGAGTAAAGAAAAGAAGGAGAGAGAAAGTAGGACACGCGAGAAACTCTTTTTCAGGAGAAGGATCTTTTCCGCGGACACAAACCTAACTTTGCCTTTTGAAAGCCCGAAGTAAGAATCAAGAGTTTGTTGTTGTTGGTCCCCAAGCCAACCAACGGCGGCAGGTAAGTGGTTGGTTCCCAATTCGTCTGAGAAAACCTCGATAAGGGAGTAATCCGTCAACACCATGTAACCCAATTACTCCCGCGGCACAGGTTGGGTCGTACCGATCATTTTGGTGCGGGTCAGGTAAGCCCGTTGGGAGAATTGAAGGCCCCACTGGGTACATTCCCGGGTTCCACTAAAAATGGAGGCCTTTTTTAATTCGAGTCTTTTCAGTATAATCGTATTTTCTTTTAATTCCTTATAATACGAGTCGGTTAGCTTATTCTCGATAATGTAGGATTTTTTAGTTACGTAATAATTAATTAAGTTATTTGTATAATCGGATTTTTTTTTAATTCCTTATAATACGAATTGGTTGAGATATTCTCGACAATGGATCATTTTTTAGTTACGTAATAATTGATTAAGTTATTTTGTATAATCGAATTTTCTTTTAATTCCTTATAATACGAGTCGGTTGAGATATTCTCGATAATGTAGGATTTTTTAGTTACATAATAATTAATTAAGTTATTCTGTATAATCGAATTTTCTTTTAATTCCTTATAATATGAGTCGGTTGATATATTATCGATAATGTATGATTTTTTAGTTACGTAATAATTAATTAAGTTATTTTGTATAATCAGATTTTTTTTTAATTGCTTATAACACGAATCGGTTGAGATATTCTCGATATTATGGCAATTTCTTAGTTTAGATATTCATTAGATAAAATTTAAATAAAATTATATTTATTTTTTAATATAAATAAATAAATATGAGTTTATCTATTCGGATTTTTACCTGATACTCAACGCTCCAAAATCTAATTATTTACTTTTCTTGTATTGTTTCCTAAAGTTATTCATTTTTTTGTCATTTTATAGGTAGTTGATATTTTTATAATCAATAATGGTGGATTAATGGATTTAATTTCTCCATGTAATTATTTCTATATTAGTGTAATTCATGAAGAAAATCCATTCCACCACTCTTGATTACTAAGACATCATCTATGCGAAAAAAATGAAAAAATATTACCACCGTTACATACTTTGATCTATTTGGAAGACTCATTTTTTGTAATTAGCTCAAGTGTATCTCAAACATATTCTTTAGTTTTATTTTTTACATTGCCTTATTTATTTCGTTTCATTATTATTTTAATTAATATTTATTAGCATTATTTTGATACTAATAAAATTTACAAGCTTTACCAATATTTGGATAACGTTATGCTTATATTTGATTCTAATGCTTAAAGTTTATTATTATTTAGCATATTTATTTATTTTAGTATTCAATTTGTTAGATAATGTTTATTTTTTATTACTTTGTTTGTGATGCTTATAATATTTATGTCAAAAATAATGAATGGTATTATATAAACATATATTTTAAAACAAAGATCCGTGCAATGCACGGGGCACTGAGCTAGGTAAGGGATCAATCTGATAAGTTGATTTCGAATTCTAATAATGAGAGTCTTTTTTTAACAAAGTTACATGACATAGTTCTTAGTTTTTTTGATTAGTTTACTCCAAGAGTTGCTCAAAAAATCTGTTGATTCGAAATCGCGGGATTTGTAGATGTCACAGACAATGAGTCGATTTTTTTACTATGAATTGCTTCTATATACTATGACTTATTACCAACCTTTACTGCTTTATTCGAGTTGCGGGGAATTTTTTGACTTCACCCAAAAAGAAGCGAGCGACGCCTGGGTGAAACTTGGCGATGGAAGTCTTCTCCCATAGTGTGACGGAACGCCAAGCGGCTCTCGATTCGGGGGAACTTAACAATTTATAAATGAAAAACATGGCAAAAAAGAAATCGAGGTACTGCAGAAGAAAAAACTGCAAAATCCGATCCAATTTATCATAATCGATTAGTTAACATGTTGGTTAACCGTATTCTGAAACACGGAAAAAAATCATTGGCTTATCAAATTATCTATATAAAGAAAATAGAAATAAATCAAAAATACCCTCCTAAAATAATTGTATGAAGGTTGCATTTAAAAATAGACTAGACCCTCAACTGTTAACACAAGGTTGGATAATTCTAAGAATATCTTCCCAGTGGCATCTAATTTAGGTGGTAAATATATATATATATATATATATATATATATATATATATATATATATATATATATATATATATATATATATATATATATATATATATAGGGGAGATATCTAATGAGAAGTAACATTTAAATGAGAAGATGAGAAGTAAGCCTTATACCCCTTAGATTAAAATAATTTTTTTATATGGATATATAGGACATATCTAATGAGAAATATATCAATGTTTTTTTAAAAAAATTATTTTTTACGCTATTTATCTAGAGGGTGATTTAAGGTTCATTTTAGGGTTTTTATGCTAATTTAAATTAGCTTTTTCATTCATCATCTAAAAAAATAGCATAAAAAATAATTTTAAAAAAACATTGATATATTTATCGTTAGATATGTCCCCTATATCCATATAAAAAAAATTATTTTAATCTAAGGAGTATAAGGCTTACTTCTCATCTTCTCATTTAAATGTTACTTCTCATTAGATATCTCCCCTATATATATATATATATATATATATATATATATATATATATATATATATATATATATTAAAATATTCAACTTAACCATCAGTTCAATGGTTTGTTCAAATTCTATGTGAATATAATCAATCAATGCTTAAAAAGTTTTGAAACTGATCCTAATTCAAGAACTACAAGACGAGAGAAGGGCACGTACCAGTCAGTTCCTGATGCTTACTTCACATAAAAAGGGCAAAATAGCACTTTGCAATTTGGCCTACCATTTTTATGGGCCTTTACTTTTTGGAACAAATAAATTGCTTTTTAGAACAACAATGAAAAATACCCTTAATATTGAAATTATTTACAATCAATACCCTCCCGGCCTCCCCCTTCCTCACACCATTCTTCTTCCTCTCTAATGGCGGTTTCTTGCTTCCTTTCAATCAATTGGATCGTGAATAATGACCCTGGATTTTGGATGAGTTTCATAATATAGGTGGATCATGAAAACATTAAACCCCCTCAATGTTTGAAGAAATCGAAAATCAAAATCAACTCCCTATTTTGGCGAAGCGGCCGTCAAATGTCCGAACCGAGAAAGTCCAAGCAAACAACAGATCGGGGATAGGAAACAACAATGAAATCTATAGGTTTGATTGAGAGAAAGAGGGGGGAGAGCAATCAGGGAAGATGACGAGATCTTATTGCAAAGTGTAGACGCAAATCAAACCCTCCTTTCAGTTGTTGCGACCAAAATACACTTGGTCGTTGCGACCATGGTTCATCTGGTCGTTGCGACCATGGGTATTTGTAAAAAAAAAAATTGGTCGCAACGACCAATTGATATTTGGTCGTTGCGACCATTTGATCATACGCTAAACGGAAATTTAACTCTGCGCTAAACAGAAATCGTGTTTTTATGGTATTGGTATTGGTATAATGGTATTGGTGGCCCTTCCTTTTATCTTCTTCCTCTACCATCATAAAACAATGCCAATGCCCAACTTCCAAAATTAAAATAGACTCCCTTTGATAAACAAAATGAAGCCCATCATTTTTGTTTATTTCAAAAGATTACTCCCTTTTCATTTCTATCAATAGCAGTACCTACGTTTAGGTTTCTTTAATAACATAACTAGGGAAGACAATTTTAAAAGTAGGTTAAATTGTTTTTGAAATCCTCAATAAGTGGAACAACCAAAAAGGTGAATGAAGATAAGTGCTTCAAGGAGAAGATAATTCGTTGTTGCTCACTAGCTTCTTGTTTACTTCTTTTCCCTGTACCAGAAAGAAAATGACTGACTTCAACTTTAGGCAAGTAACATTTGTATTAATCACCTGTTAGTGTTACACAAAGTTATTAGTTATGGATGAGATGTTGGCTACTTTTTTTTGAGGTTTCTTAATCCCCAAACGATAGTTATCTGGAACAAAGTGGCGGGCATGCCGTCTCACATGAGCCAGTGCAGCCTTGCTCCTCAAATCTCATTATGTTGAAATTCATATGCATCAGTCATATCATATGTACACCCTCCCACTTTTCCAGGCTTCCCATCCCATGAGAGAGTCCTCAAAGAAACCATTGTGACAATGTTTTGATTTTTGCATTAATGCGGGTTTACTTCCCAAGTGAAATGCGATCAAAGAGGATCAGAGAGTTGTTTTCTAGCGAGACAATGCATGCTGAATGAGGCTGATTTCCAAACTCCGTCTCGACTACAGTCCTATTCTTCCTGCCATTTTCAGAAGACACGGTTCCTTTAGGATCTCTATTGAAACAAACAGCTATACAGAAGTCAGAAAATGCCACAGAATGACAGAATCATTTCAAACCTTGACTTTCAAGAGAACGCTGCCATCAGAAACTTGCTGCCCCGGAGCCACCTGAAGTCCATGGATAAGCCCAGTGGATGGTGCCTTCACAACGTGCTGGAACCAGGCAAATGAATCATTTATTAGGACAACAAGCAAGGGGGGTGTGTGTGTGTGTGTGTGTTATATACAAACAAGAGTCCCCAGCCACAGAAAAAAAATGAAAAGAGCAGGGTTACGAAAAAAGACCTCCATTTTCATGGCCTCTAAGACTAGAACCGGCTGTCCTGCCTCCACTTTTGCACCATCTTCTACGAGGACCTTAACCACTAGTCCAGCCATGGGTGCGACCACGGATCCCTGAGCATGAGCCAAAGGTTGAGCAGAAGATGCCTGGTGATGAGATTCATCTTCATCAGACAGCTCATGTCCAACTGTTTGTGTAAAATGGTGATGGTGTGAGCCATGCCAAATATGAATGTGCCTGGTAGGACCCTGCCAGCATAAATATGAAGAAGAGTCGTCTTATGCTCACAAAAGAGGTATTCAAAGTTGAGGAGAAAACTAGGACATTATGTTGCTTGCCCTTGGGAACCAAAACTGCAGCTCAACCGAGTAATATGCAATATGTCTGACAATGACCACGTTATATAGGATAAAGAAGGCAGATTTTGGTTAAAGCCAGAGGGAGAGGAGTAGAGGTCCAGTTCAGCACAAAGATTATAGATGAGAAGGATGTAGGAACAATAAATCAACCGCAAAGGAGCGAGATACCTTGGAATATATTGCCAAAGTTGCTTGGACACTTAATCCATCGACTTCAATCCTAAAATCATGTTCATCTAACTGTGTGACTTTCACTTTGTTGCCAGGGTCACCATTTTCCCCAGACTGGGTACATGAGCAACTTTAGTAAGGCCCTCCAACTCATTGACAATAAGAGACACAAAAGAGAAGATAATATTGAAAGACGACTCAAACACAAACCTGAATGACATAGCTCCCGTCTTTTTCATGAGTAATAATTAGCTTCATAGCAGCTGAGCTACTGGCATCATAATCATTCTGCCATTCAATTTCCAAATGTCGTGTAGCACAATAGTTGACCCTAAATGGGGGATCAGAATACCAAATTGATAGAGGGTTGCCAACTGTTCAATGTTGCAATCTTAGTACACTAATGACATTATGTAGCCACAGGGAACTCAAACAAATGGTAGAGGATTTAAGATTTACCCTGCTTGTTTTCCATCATCACAAAATGTTCCTTTTTGCAGAGACATGCACCCACAATTATGGCACTAAGCTTAGTCACTTCATGTTGCTCCTTTTTCATGACAGGATCACTGGAATCAATGAACAAGTCATCGTTAAAGTGCTCAATAAAATGTGTTTCCACTTCACCCTTTTCAAAAGCCCAGTGTTTTGCAAGCTGAAGGAGAAAGCTAATATTGGTTGGCACACCAGCAACCTGAATAGGTAACAAAACTAATTAAGACTTAAGCGACTGAAAATATATGAAATGTGATCAGAATCACATATTTCAAAGCCAGCACTCAGCAGAACACAGTCTTTCCTTGAATTTGGTAAATAAAGAGCGGCCATCCGGGGTTCGAACCGAGGACCTATGGGTACTACCCACAAGTCCTTTCCGGTTGAGCTATTCCGGATAACCAGTAAATACAATGTCGGGAAAGCTGATACGGCTCACAATCAATCCATTATTTCTACAGGACAGCCTATCATATAGAATTATAGATTAAGAGTCGGACTTCTATCACGTCTACTTCCTTGAACCAACTAATGTGTTGTGTCAAGTCAATCCCACATAAAGTTAAACGACGCAAGTAGGGGCGGATCCACAAATTTTTTTGGGGTAGGCACAATTTTCTATGGATGAGTTTTATATTATTTTGATAAAAAAAAATTAAAAATATATATAAAGAGAATACCTTGAATTTGTAAGAAAAATTATTATTGTTTAAATATAAAATACCAAATAAATTATAAGAATTTTAAAATGATGGAAAATGGATTGAGAAAAAAATAAATGAAAATATTTGTCTAGTGAGATTTGACCGGGTAGGGTTGATTGAATTCTATTTAAAATGGGGTGGGCTCAACCATTAAACCACTAAAGATACTTGTATTTTATCTTTCAATTTTTTTATATAACACATATTCTTCTTCTTTTTTGGGTCAGGGTGAGTGACGGCCTGGTATCGCCCACCCTTGGATCCGCCACTGGACACAAGAACCATCTAAAATAACCAGCAAAGTTTTTCTATTCAACATTGCATGCCCTAAATATCTGAACAAAAAAAAGCCCAGTATATCCCACTAAAAACAGAACACAGCAAAAACAGAAATAAACGCAGAGACAGTGATGGCCAAGAAAGAGCAAGAAGTAGCTATAAGCACAATGTACCAGTTTCCAAATTGAGCAAGTATTCTTTTCAGGATCTAGAAGAGACATACTTGAAATTTTGTTAGGCAATCCCTCAACTTAACTAATGCTGCAGCACGGCTTTCTCCCCAGACAATAAGCTTAGCAATCATAGGATCATAATGCATGCTAACAGTGCCCCCTTGTTCAACTCCAGTCTCAACACGAACTGCTCAAAATTGAATTACATGATGAATCACTTCTCTTGAATTATAGCACTGAAAATCATTTTCCCTCTTTTTTATCAACGAATTGACAGCTTACCTGTCTCAGAGACGGGAACTGGACGATAATGGTGAAGAACTCCAGTTGCTGGAAGAAAACCTTTTGGAACATTTTCAGCATATATACGCGCTTCAAAAGCATGGCCTGACATCATTTTGAGATCTTATTAGCATTGTCCAACTATCCCATCTATTTAATATCAACCTCAAACGCACAGATTAGGGATGTGGGTGAAGAAAGTAATTATGTTAAAATCCTGATATTATAAGGAAACAAACTAGCTCAATCACATTTCCACAAAAAAACAAGGGTAGACAAGGAGTTTAGGCAGTATAGTCAGAGCAAATGCTAACTCGCTAAGTACCAAGTGCTAGTAGACTATTATGTTAAATAAAATAACTATCCAAGACCCAGAAGGCAATCATTACTGGCATATTTGATTGATTATCCATATCAGTTAACACTTAACACGTTCTAAGGCAGAAAATTTTTTTTTGGGGGGGGGGGGGGGGGGGTTGAACTATGGTAAGGGTTGTACATTTCAGC
This sequence comes from Persicaria maculosa, assembly GCA_963922045.1. NCBI lineage: Eukaryota > Viridiplantae > Streptophyta > Magnoliopsida > Caryophyllales > Polygonaceae > Persicaria > Persicaria maculosa. Next base: position 80,240,502 of record OY998255.1, on the reverse strand, counting down.
TTGGGTAGGTAATTTATCCCTCAAGGAAAAATATTCACCTGACAAAGGCACCTCTGATTGAGCAATTGGAAGAGGTTCCCCGTTTGCAACACGGATCTGCCACTCAACAAGATCCTGACCTACAACCATCTCAGTAACAGGATGCTCAACCTAAAAACAAAACCTGTTAAAAATCTAGATATGCACAAAAAAAAAAAAGAGGAAGTTAAAGAAACCGCCCTAAATGTGAGAAACGAAAAGCACCTGAAGGCGTGTGTTCATTTCCATAAAATAAAATTGGCCTGAAACAGTGTCCACGATGAATTCAACAGTCCCAGCGTTGTAGTAGCCAACTGCCTTTTACACATTAAACAGTATGTATTACTAAACAGAAATATAGAAGCAAGGGTTAACTGAATGATACAGTAGCCAAAATCCATTTATAATATACTCGGCAGAAAGAAAAGGGCCATTCAAAGAAGCAGACATATTAAAATAACAACCAAGTTGCTTGCTGTACCTTAGCTGCAGATACCGCAGCCTGGCCTACTTGTGCACGGAAATCCTCAGTAACATGTGGCTGCATAAACAAAATTTCATCACAACTAACGTAGGTCTAGAATTAGAAATTCGAACAAAAAATACAGAAAGCAGAAATTACAGCTGGGGCTTCTTCAATTATTTTCTGATGTCTTCTCTGTAAACTGCAGTCCCTTTCATACAAATATAGTACGTTCCCATGTTTGTCCCCAAATATCTACAAAATCATGCTCCAAAAGTGTTACTGATACATTAATGAGCATTAGAGAAAATGATAAGTGGAAAAGTAAAATGATGTCCCAAGAACAGAGAAAAATATAATAAGAGTGAAGACCAAACCATATAGTTACAGAAGCAGCAATAAATATAAATATTAGGCCCACGCTTACTCCTTTTCATAATAGAAGTCTATGACGTTCATGAACGGCCAACTGAAATTGAATACAAAATGCAAACTGTAGGAGACTGATACCTGGACTTCAATATGCCTTGGGCGTGTGATGTACTTCTCAAGTAAGATTGTATCCACTCCAAAAGAAGCAGCAGCTTCCCTTTGTGCAGCCAAAAATGAATCAACAAATTCATCTGGATTTTGTACAATCCTCATACCCTGAACAAGAATCATATTATATGCAAGAATTGTACTTGATACAAAGTGGCTAAGAAATGCAGGTAAATAGCCTTTTTATCTGTTGGCCAAGAGAGCATAAATTATTCTAGAAACAATTATTTGCAGTAAAACTTGTTTAAATATTGGATAAAATGAAATAAAATTTAAGGAAAAGTAGAGTTAGTAAAGTTATACTGCACTGCAAAATATTTATTTAGAAGCTACAAGAAACCGAATAGTTGTGCAATTGTTAGAGGGTTAACCTATTTAACTATCTCATTTTAAGTTTATATGACATTCTTATGGGAGTAGTGAGAATTGATACCAAAATGATGAATGATGTACGCTGAACTGTTGGAAAAGATTATACCTTTCCTCCACCACCATGAGTTGGCTTTATTAAGACTGGATAACCAATTTTATCAGCTTCAGATTTCATTAGTTCAATATCTTGATCAAGCCCATGATAGCCTGGCACCAAAGGAACTGCAGCTTGACCCATAATCCTCTTTGAAGCACTGAAAAACAAGTAAAACATCAAGTCATATGGAATACTGAACATGGAAAAAGTAAAAAATAGTGACTAAATTGCACAGGTGGTTACACCACAATATATGAAGCCACACTCTTTTACCTTTTATCCCCCATATCTCGTATTGCAGATGCTGGAGGTCCAATAAATGAGAGTCCCTCGTTCTCACAAAGTTGAGCAAACTCGGCATTTTCTGACAAAAATCCATATCCAGGGTGGACAGCCTAGGCATCAATGTCCAAAAGAAGTAACTAAGTCACTGGCATGCACTTGAGTTCATGGTGAAAACTCACACAAAAACTTGAATCATCTAAGTTAATATGCCCTTTCCTGTTAAATACATAATTCAATAAATCTTTACACTTAAAACTAACTAGTGAGGCAAATGTGCAGACGGTCTAAAACAGCATTTACATAACAAATTCAGTAGCTCTCTTCCAGTAAAAACACATGCATCTTCTGCTTTCAGGTTTCAGGTGGACAACCCTCCATCAAACAACCATCACAATAATATCGTCTAATACTTCAATGAGCTTTAACATGTCTTAAAGTGCTGAGAGTATCTGATTAATCTAAACCTAATAGCTCCAGCAGTGTAGAATTCGAGCTTTGATATCTCATAAAATGCAACCACAATATACGGTCGGAGTTTTTTTTAACAATCAACGAAAAAGGCATTGAAGAAAGGAAAAAGTAGAAATGAATCACCTGGGCGCCAGCACGTCTAGCAGCGTCAACGATGGAACTGGCATTAAGGTAGCTCAATTTGGCCGGCGGGGGACCGATACGAATGGCCTCATCGGCGAACTTGACATGAAGACTATCCCTGTCGGCGTCACTGTAGACAGCGACGGTGCGAATCCCTAATCGCTTGGCGGTTCTCATGATCCGGCAGGCAATTTCGCCTCTGTTGGCGATCAGAATCTTGTCAATCGGCGGGGAGGGGGAGGCGGAGAATGGCATAAAGAGGGAGAAGCGCGAGAGGATTCGGTGGGTGGACTTCCGGCGGAGGAGACACGCAATGGGTGCCATGGGGAGAGCAAGATTGGAGGATACGAGCGATTAGAGTTAATTGGAGCTGAAAGTGAGGAAGAAGAAGAGGGAAAATGGGATAAGAATGACAGAGTTGGTACACATGGGCTTGTTTCAGGCGATTCACCGTCACTTTCAACTTCAATCATCAGGATCACAACGATGACCCGGACCTTCAATTCAACCACATTTATCTTATTATTTTTATACACGCGAAAAAAAAAATTGATTATAATAATTCATTTAAATGATCATTTTTCTAACATGTCAAGACTAGATACACGTCATAAACCAAAAAAAAAAAATTCCCCACCAAAAAAAAAATGAATTAGGAAACACAATACTACTAGTACGATCCGTGCCATGTCGCGTTTTTTTAAAACTAAAATATTATATATATATATATATATATATATATATATATATATATATATATATATTATAAAATATTACTAATAAATGTTAGAATAAAAATCATAAAAAAACTTTACAATAAATATATCTTATAATTATCTCATATATTTTTTTTAAATCTTATGTAAATACATAAATATAGATATTTGAAATTACTCGGTAATAATAATATCAACATTATTACAACATTGTTTAAATGTGATGTGTCATAATTAGACCTGTCAAACAGGTCATTCGGGTCGGGTTCGGGTCGGGTCACTTCGAGTTTCGGGTAAAACGGGTCTCGGGTAAAACGGGTTCCGGGTTTTTCGGGTTGACTCGAACACGGGTTTGACCAGGTCTCGGGTCATTTCGGGTCGATTTCGGGTTTATCAATTTTTTCTTTTTTAAATTAAAAAAAATCGTGATTTGATAATTTTGTGATAAATTTTAATTATATATAAAAAAAAATTATAACTCAACCGGGTCAATCGGGTTAAAATTACCGGGTCAATCGGGTCACCGGGTCGAAACCCAGATTACCTGGAAAATTTTGGGTTTTTCGGGTTCGGGTCGAAAAAAAAATTCGAGTGAAATTTTCCGGGTTTGGGTTGGAAATTTTTCGGGTCGGGTCACCGGGTTGGGTTATGTTTTGACAGGTCTAGTCATAATCAATAGTTATATTCAATATTTTGAATTAAGCCCAACTGTTAGTAAATAAATTTGATTAAGCTCAATAGTTATATTAAATTGATTTCAATGTTTTGAATTAAGCCCAATGGTTAGTAAAATTAAAGAAAAAATAGAATTGAAGGAAAAAAAAGAAAAGATTAGAATTAAAGAAAATCCATGAAAAATGGCAAAAAAAAAAGATTAGTTAAGACTCCTAAAATCCCTCTAACATTGACACATCATCTTAAACTCTTCTAAATTAAGAGTTTATATAGATGATTAGTAAAATTAAAGAAAAAATAGAATTGAAGGAAAAAAAAAAGAAAAGATCAGAATTAAAGAAAATCCATGAAAAATGGCAAAAAAAAAAAAAGATTAGTTAAGACTCCTAAAATCCCTCTAACATTGACACATCATCTTAAACTCTTCTAAATTAAGATTTTATATAGATTGTAAAAGTTCGGATAATTAAATATTTTGAATTAAACTCATGGGTAGAGAAAACGATTGAAGTAGTATATATAGATATATATAGATATAGATTACTAATATTAATTTTATGTTTTCTTATTATTAATTTTATGTTTTGAATTAATCCCATTGTTTTTTTAGAGAAAAAAACTACTAAAATTATAATTTAGGCTAAGATCAATGTTTTGAATTAAGCCCAATAGTTAGTAAAATTAAAGAAAAACGAGAATTAAAGGAAAAAGAAGAAAAAAAAAATTAAAGAAAATAAAAGAAAAATGGAAAAAAAAATGATTGGTTGAGACTCCTAAAATTCCTCTAAGCTTGACACATCATCCTAAACTCTTCTAAATTAAGAGTTTATTGTTTTTTTAGAGAAAAAAAACTACTAAATTTATAATTTAGGCTAAGATCAATGTTTTGAATTAAGATCAATAGTTAATAAAATTAAAGAAAAAAGAGAATTAAAGGAAAAAGAAGAAAAAAAATAGAATTAAAGAAAATAAAAGAAAAATGGCAAAAAAAAAAGATTGGTCGAGACTCCTAAAATTCCTCTAAGCTTGACACATCATCCTAAACTCTTCTAAATTAAGAGTTTACTAGTACGATTCCCGCGCCATGGCGCGTTTTTTGAAAACTAAAATATTATATATAAAAATATTATAAACTATTAATAAATTTTAAGATAAAAATCATTAAAAAAAACTTTACAATAAATGTATCTTATAATTATCTAAGAAATTTTTTTTTAAATCTTATGTAAAGTATAATACATAAATATAGACATTTTAAATTACTCAGTAATAATAATATCAATATCGTTATAACATTGTTTAAATGTGATATGTGTGTCATAATCAATAGTTATATTCAATGTTTTGAATTAAGTCCAATAGTTATAAATAAATTTGATTAAGCCTAATAGTTATATTAGATTGAATTCAATGTTTTGAATTAAGCCCAATAGTTAGTAAAATTATAAAAAAAAATTAAAGGAAAAAGAAGAAAAAAAGAGAATTAGAGAAAATCAAAGAAAAATTGCAAAAAAATAAAAATTAGTTAAGACTCCTAAAATGTCTATAAGATTGACACATAATCCTAAACTCTTCTAAATTAAGAGTTTATATAGATAGTTAGTAAATAAATTTGATTAAGCCTAATAGTTATATTAGATTGAATTCAATGTTTTGAATTAATCCCAATAGTTAGTAAAATTAAAAAAAAAGAATTAAAGGAAAAAGAAGAAAAAAAAAGAATTAGAGAAAATCAAAGAAAAATTACAATAAAAAAGATTACTTAAGACTCCTAAAATGTCTCTAAGATTGACACATCATCCTAAACTCTTCTAAATTAAGAGTTTATATGGATAGTTATAAATAAATTTGATTAAGCCTAATAGTTATATTAGATTGAATTCAATGTTTTGAATTAAGCCCAATAGTTAGTAAAATTATAAAAAAAAAATTAAAGGAAAAAGAAGAAAAAAAGAGAATTAGAGAAAATCAAAGAAAAATTGCAAAAAAATAAAGATTAGTTAAGACTCCTAAAATGTCTATAAGATTGACACATAATCCTAAACTCTTCTAAATTAAGAGTTTATATAGATAGTTAGTAAATAAATTTGATTAAGCCTAATAGTTATATTAGATTGAATTCAATGTTTTGAATTAATCCCAATAGTTAGTAAAATTAAAAAAAAAAGAATTAAAGGAAAAAGAAGAAAAAAAAAGAATTAGAGAAAATCAAAGAAAAATTACAATAAAAAAAGATTAGTTAAGACTCCTAAAATGTCTCTAAGATTGACACATCATCCTAAACTCTTCTAAATTAAGAGTTTATATGGATATATGGATATAGATAGTTAGTAAAATTAAAAAAATTAAAGGAAAAAGAAGAAAAAAAGAGAATTAGAGAAAATCAAAGAAAAATTGCAAAAAAAAAAAGATTAGTTAAGACTCCTAAAATGTCTCTAAGATTGACACATCATCCTAAACTCTTCTAAATTAAGAGTTTATATAGATAGTTAGTAGAATTAAAAAAAAAGAATTAAAGGAAAAAGAAGAAAAAAAGAGAATTAGAGAAAATCGAAGAAAAATTGCAAAAAAAAAAAAAAGATTAGTTAAGACTCCTAAAATGTCTCTAAGATTGACACATCATCCTAAACTCTTCTAAATTAAGAGTTTATATAGAAGTTATATTAGATTGAATTCAATGTTTTGAATTAAGCCCAATAGTTAGTAAAATTAAAAAAAAAGAATTAAAAGAAAAAGAAGAAAAAAAGAGAATTAGAGAAAATCAAAGAAAAATTGCAAAAAAAAAAAAGATTAGTTAAGAATCCTAAAATGTCTCTAAGATTGACACATCATCCTAAACTCTTCTAAATTAAGAGTTTATATAGATATAGATTGTTTTTTTAGAGAAAAAAAACTACTAAATTTATAATTTAGGCTAAGATCAATGTTTTGAATTAAGATCAATAGTTAATAAAATTAAAGAAAAAAGAGAATTAAAGGGAAAAGAAGAAAAAAAATAGAATTAAAGAAAATAAAAGAAAAATGGCAAAAAAAAAAAGATTGGTCGAGACTCCTAAAATTCCTCTAAGCTTGACACATCATCCTAAACTCTTCTAAATTAAGAGTTTATATAGATGTTTTGAATTAAGATCAATAGTTAATAAAATTAAAGAAAAAAGAGAATTAAAGGAAAAAGAAGAAAAAAAATAGAATTAAAGAAAATAAAAGAAAAATGGCAAAAAAAAAAGATTGGTCGAGACTCCTAAAATTCCTCTAAGCTTGACACATCATCCTAAACTCTTCTAAATTAAGAGTTTATATAGATATATAGATTCCTTTAATTAAAAACTTTTATAAGAAATATTGGAATATTGTCGGCACCTCGGTCATAAAAGTTGTCAAAAGCTTCTTCTCGTCTGGAAGAATGCTTAAACAGATAAATCATACTTTTATCTCACTCCTTCCAAAATGTGAAAACCCTAAATCAACAAATAATTATAGACCAATCAGTCTCTGTTGAATAATTATAGACTAATTATGTTTCATTGAAAAAAGAATAAGCTCTCTTTTGAGAGCTAATCCTAAAACCAAAAACCCCATCCTATGCGGCTTTGCCAAGTCTGCCGTCACCATCAACCTCCATCTCCGACCATATATGGCACTCTAGCTTAAAACACTCTCTTTCTAGGGAGTTTTAACACCTCCTTCGGGAGCCCCAATTCTCCCCCGGTGCCCAAACCCATCCCCCTCGGGGTTCTCCTAAGCTTTCCGATGAGTTCCTGGTCACTCGGTGCCTTGGGTTCTCGAGTCGGATCTACTTCATCGGTGGTCTGGTGCGCTGTTCCGCCACCGTGCCCCCAGCCTAACCGCCTACGGGCTACGGTTCCCCACCGCCGCTCCACCACCAATCTCCCCTCCGATTGACCACTTTCTTGTCGTGACCGTCTCCGCCCAAGCCGTCATCTCCTTCCTCCTCCGGTTTCTGCCGCCATTTCCAGCTCCTGGTTACGCCTCCTTCCTCCCTCACCCGAGCCTGGGCTGGGCTGTGCAGGAGTTGTGTGGCTCCCCGGTGTTCAGACTCGGAAACCCCCCAATCCCTCGTCAATTTCGATCTTGTCCTTTGGCTCCCTCGTATTCGATTTCTCACATCTCAGTCCCGAATCCGCTCTCCCGTGCTTCGGTTCCGGGCGCTCCTCCGGGGGGCCTCGCCTTGGCCGTCGTTGCTGGGGTCAAGTTGACCGCAGTGCCTCATTCTTCATCGGATATACTACCCTCCTTCTCCCGTCGTCGCCAGTTTCGTTGGGGCCGCCTTCGCTCCTGCCCGGCGCCTACCCTTCCTTCTCTCCCAATTCCCCCTTCCCGATCGGCGTTGCTTCTGGGAGGAGGGTGATTTATCCTACATCGACTATTCGGTTTCGGTGGAGTGCTCCTCTGTACGGACAATCTCTCAAATTGGCTTGGCGTGCAAGTTGGCTTTTTGGGGGCTTTCACGCTACGCTTCAACGAAAATTAAATTAAAATAAAATAAAATAGAAAAAAAATAATTTTGGTATATAATTTATTTTATATTAGATATAATAAAAAATAACTTTGGGTCAAAGGCAAAAATCTGGGCCCAAAGTTAGCCCGAAGGCTTTTGCCTTGGGCCCAAAGTTGGCCCGAAGGAATAAGAATTAAATAAAATTAAAATATTAAACATATAATATCTATTAGTAAATAATTCCCGGTAGGGGTAGTTATTTCCCGCTCTAGGGTGTCTGGTGCGTTTTGATTCAAGCGTTGCGTTGCTCTATGTTTTGGCGTGACTGGACTTTCTTTCCACGTGATGGGGTTCTAGCAGTCGGAGTCGGGACAGGCTGGGGCCGTGGCAGTGTGTATCGAGGCGTATCCTTTTTCCAGAAGATTGTTTCCTTGGAGGTTCGTCTTCACTGCCCACAGGTGTCTCCTGATGTGCCGCTGGCCTACGGTGCTGCCTCTGGGGAGTGCTTGGCTTTCGTCTTTAGTCTACGTCCTCATCCATTTCGGTCTGTTTGTTTTAGTTTCGCTTGTATAAGGTGTGTTTGCTTGTATCTGGCACCATCTTTGTATTGTATTTTATTTTCTTAGACGGTTTTTCGTCTGCCGACTTGTCGGTCATCGAGGTTCAGGCTTGTCTAACCTCGAATTCTTTCCTAATAAAAAAAATCTACAAAATTATGTCTAAAATAATCACTGAAGGATTAAAAAGGTAATTGGAAAATTGATACATCCTCTTCAAGGAGCGTTTGTGTCTGATAGGGCGATTCAGGATAATATCCTTATAACTCACGAGATCTTCCATACTTTCAAAACCAGAAGAGGGAAAGAAGGGTATATGACTATCAAACTAGACATGGAAAAAGTCTACGATAGAGTAAACTGGGAATTCTCATTTGAAATTCTCAAAAAATTCGCCTTCCATTCTCTTTTGGTTAACTGGATTAAAGAATGTGTAACAACGATATCCTTTACGGTACTGGTCAATAATGGCACAACAGACCTATTCTACCCTCCGCGGGGTTTAAGACAAGGGGATCCTTTATCTCCCTTTCTCTTTATCCTTTGCGCAGAAACCTTAGCGAGAAAGCTCGAAAGTGAATCAGTTGTAGGTTCAAGTGGCCTTGGTTTCAGATTTAGTAGAAATGGCTCCAATATACCCTTTTTGGTATTTGCGGATGACATACTGATATTCTCTAAAACCTCTACGATAGCTTGCAAAATAGTTAAGGATATAATAGATGAGTAATGTAAATTCTCAGGCCAAAAAATCAATTTCACCAAATCTTCCTTCCAAACTACCTCTGGAGTCAATGATGTTCGGATCCAGGAATTGCAAACAAGTCTACAAATCCCAAATACTAGATCAATGGAGAAATACTTGGGTGTCCTATTATTAACGGAAGAGTGGACAACCTTACCTTTGAAAATATTGTTTGCAAATCTAAAGAACAATTATCGAAGTGGAGAGCCAATTCGCTGACACAGGCAGGTCGGGATGTCCTGATAAAGTCTAATTTATCATCAAAACCCCTTTATATCATGCAGAGTTTCATGTTGTCCACCAAAATACACAAAGACCTCGGTCAAATTAACAAGACATTCTTCTGGAACAAAGATATTCAACATAAACCATTAATAAGTTGGGACAGAATATGAAAACCAAAATCTAAAGGGGGCCTTGGCATTAGGAAAACAAAAGATATGAACGAAGCACTTCAACTTAAACTTTTATGGAAAATTTTAGCAGAACCCTTCAACATGTGGGTTAAGGTTATTAAACAAAAATATCTAAAAGAAGAAGAACTTATGAGATACAGAAAGAGAGGAAACTAGTCTTGGCAATAGAGGCATCTATGTCATCTTATGATTCTTATCCCTGAGTTTAAATCAGGTCTGATCTGGTCAGTTGGTGACGGTCAATCCATTAAGTTTTGGACCGATAACTGGGTAGATACGAAACCTTTAAGTGAAAAATTGCACCTCTCGGACTCTGTAAATTTAACATAAAAAATAAGTGACTACATTCTAGGTGGTCAATGGTGGGTGGAGAAACTCTGCCTCGTTTGTGACCAGGACCTGGTTAAGGATATCTTAGAAATTCCGTTGCCGGTGTCAAATCTGTTGGATAGACTATACTGGTGGCCGGATAAGAAGGGTTGGTTCACCACAGCTAGTGCGATGAGATTAATCACAAACCTAGCTAGATCAGGTACAGGCTTATCGAAATGAGTGGATTTGGCGTGTCGATTGTGCTCCAGAGATTAAGAACTTTATGTGGAAAGTAAGCCAAAACGGATTGTCTACATCTGTAAGACTTGCCCAACGCGGAGTCCCAGTTCCCACTACTTGTATTCTCTGTGATAGACAATATGAAGACGATGCCCATCTCTTTCTCGAGTGCCCTCTCAGCAAACGTGGAACCCTTTGCATTCCAAAAGTACAACAAGTTCTACAAAATATCCTTCCAACCACCAGGGACTTGTCAAAAATTCTGGTTTTGCTTGGGGAAAAGTTAAACAATGAGGAAAAGAGAGATCTGGTTACTAAATGGTGGGCAACTTGGTTGTTTAGAAACCAAGCCAGATTTAGAGATCAAGCTATCCCAAGTCAAACAGAAATCCAAAGGTTCATCCAATTTAACAAATAAAATTGGAGAAAGGCTATAGCCTTTGAAGAAGATGACGAAGAGTCTAAAATGGATAGAGCAAGGAAAAAAAGTACCAAAGTAAATAAAGTTAAGTGGAAAAAACCTTCCATCGATAAATTGAAATTAAACTTTGATGGTTCAGCCATCCCTAGAGAGAATAGCCAAATTGGCTTCATCATCAGAGATTGGCTGGGTTTTCCTGTAAAAACAGCTATTATGACTGAAGCTTTAGCTCTTCGAGATGGCATAGTGAAAGCCTTGGAACTTAGAATCAAGAAACTGGAGGTGGAAGGTGATTCACAAATTATCATTAACATTCTCAACAAACGAGAAAAAGGTCCATGGGAGATTGAACTTTTAATAGGGGATATTCTCACGCTATGTCAGCAATTTTCTGAAATAATTTTTTCGCATGTGTTTCGCATTGGTAACAGAGTGGCAGATAAGGTACCTTAGCCGCTCTTTGCGAGACAATGCGCTTATCACTCATCCAGATCTTCTTGATCTTATCCGTCAGGTTGCTATCGGTTAGGCCTTGGTCAACCAAAATATTTCCCAATAAAAAAAAACTTTTGTTGATGCAGAATTCTGTATATGTCTTTGTGGGACATTGTTGGGACTAGTGTAACACGGGTAGTAAAAGGCTTGTTCTACTCTGGGAATTTGCTAAGACAAATTAATCACACATTCATTACACTACTTCCAAAATGTGAAAACCCTTCTACAACCTAGCTCACATTATAGACCGATTAGTCTTTGCACAACAATATATAAGATCATCTCAAAAATTCTGAGAGAGAGGTTAAAGAAAGTTGTAGGGAAACTCATCCACCCCCTTCAAGGCGCCTTCGTTTTTTATAGATCAATCCAAGACCATGTGCTTATTGCACAAGAGATTTTTCATTCTTTCAAGACTAGAAGGTGTGCTGAAGGGTGAGTGGCAGTGAAACTCGATATGGAAAAAACTTATGATAGGGTAAAGTGGAGCTTCATCAAATTAGTATTAGATAAGTCCGGGTTCCACCAAACCTTTGTCTCGTGGATTATGGAGTGTATATATATCTACGGTATCTTTCTCGGTCCTAGTTAACAATGGCCCTTGCTATGGAAAATACTAGTTGAACCCTACAATATGTGGGTTAAGCTATTAACCACAAATATCTCAAGGGATCAGACATCCTCAACTATAAAATGAAGGGTGAAAGCTCTTGACAATGGTCCAAGTTATACCCGTTGGTGAAAAAATTCAAAACCGGGTTGATTTGGTCTGTGGGTAACGGTAAAACAATCAAGTTTTGGGAGGACAATTGGGTCGATACAGTTCCTTTGTCTTCTCAAAGCGAATGTCCTCACATTGTGAATCGGGAAGAAATAGTTAGTGAGTACATAATTGGGGGGAAATGATGGGTCGAGAAACTAGAAACAAATCTTCCAAAATCCTTGGTTGAGGATATAATCACAATACCACTTCCAACTAAGTTTTTCGAGGACAAGCTATATTGGTGGCTTGACAAGAATGGTTGGTTTACCACATCAAGCGCTATAACTTAATCTGACTTCATTGTTCAAGATTTCTCCTTTTTTTTTAAACGAAAAAAATTCGACACATTAGACATGCCTAGTGGATCGAGAGGCCGAAAACGTCGACAGACAGACTAACTGTTATGGTACAACGGAGACAAAAATAAAATAAAACAAAAAAAATTTATCCTTTCTCAAACCATCGGCCATCGTGTTTTTATTGTAAAATAAAATAATACGGAGTAGGAAATTGGTTAAACACTGTACGTAGTCTATAATAAATGATGGTTTTCTCGGCGTGCCCGACTACCCCTGGTTTTCACCGACTGGCTTTCTCGTCGTGCCTGACTACCCCTGGTTTTCACAGACTCTAGCTACAACCTTGGTAGAGCCGACCATCTTGGCCGAATTCTGTCTCGTTGACGGTCGATTTGGCCTTCCTTGCGCTTGCGCTGACCATCCCTGCCGAAGTTTTCCCTGCCGGTGGTCGATTTGGCCTTCCTTGGGCTCCAAGGTTCGGATTTCCGGGGTGCTTTTGTGTGCCTGACATCTCTTGCCGTGTAAGGGTTTTTGTTCATCCTTGCACGCCAAGAACATGATTTACCAAAATAATAATTAAAAAAAAAACAAAAAAAAAACGGAGCCATTAAGCTTCATCCATAATCACAGCTCCAAGTTCACCAAGTTGGGCCCAAGTTCTTCTTTATTCATTTGTTTTGGGCCCAACATCATTTTTAATCTTCATCAAAACCGAATTATGTTAATTTATAATCCTTTGATATAATAAATCTATTTATTAACCTTCTCAGAGATTTGCCCTGACCTTTTCTAGAGTTTATGTTTGCTTATTGCTAGTGGTGGTATCTTATTGAGCTTTGTGGTCCTTTTTCTACAACCGTGCGAGAGGTCGTGAACGTGATCGAGATCTGATGGCTCGTTATTGACCAAGTCCAAATCTGAGGTCTCCACTTTTGTTCCCCAGAGTGCCCCTGCGTTGCCTCTACCAACCGTCAGGAGTGTTGATGCACATTGTCCTGGTTCCAACACCGTCCGCCTTCGTTAGTTCTGGGCTTCTTTCTCTAGTTTGTTTGTGGTGCTCGGTCTCCGTTGTTTGGTCTTGTATTTTTCGTTTCTTTTCATTACGGTTTGTCTGTAGCCGATCTTTCGGCCACTCGACTCATTGAACATGTCCGGTAGTCGAATTCTTTCCGGTTCAAAACAAAATACTCGTAAAAATGATGGTTTGACTTTGACCTAGCTAGCTACTATATTTGAACTTAAATATATGGAGTATTTAGCGCGACAATCATTTTATAATTAGTTGCAAATTGTACGCAGGGTTTGTTAAGGTTGGTCAAGAAATTCCAATTTTATACTCCCTCCTTCTCAAATTATTTATTTTTTACTTTTTTAAAAAGCTAAAAACTATACGATTCAAAAAAGATGTCGTTTAACTTTTTAACACGTATTTTAGAGAGCTAAAAACTATATAATATATTAACTTTTTTATTATTATTTTTTTATAATCTAATACTTATTACCAACATATATTAAGTTGTAAAAAAATAATTTAAAAAAGTTGATATTTTATATAGTTTTTAGCTCCTTAAAATACGTGTTAAAAAGTCAAACGACAATCTTTTTGGATCGTAGGGAGTATAAAATATCCATTTTTTAATTACTTTTTTAAAATAATTCTATACTTTTAGTAATATGTAGGATATTATTTAAAATGTTGATAATTTATATAGTTTTTAACTTTTTAAAAAAACGTACATGAATAGTAAAAGACACCTATTGTGGAACGGAGGGAGCTAGTATTAATTATCACATGATCTGGAATGGATACAAGTAAACCTAGCTACCTATAGCTTCCAATCGTAAGTCCTACTCCCAAGTCCCAACTAACACTCGTTGGATAGTCTCATTGAATTGGTAGTTGGCATATATGTAGCTTAGTTATCCAACGATCGTTATGATCAACTGTTCAACTAACTGCAAGGGTATAAGGGAAGCAATGTAAAAGTAGTAAAACTGCCATAGTAGCTAGATACGATTAAACAGGTGCAAATAAAACAAAATCATAAATCACTTACGCACCCTAATTAAGTATATATGCATTGTCGTAATCATTGAGTAATTCCTTGAAATTTAAATAAATATGATAGCTAGCATAATGCAGACAGCAAATTAATTTGTTCGCTTTGGCAGTAAAAATTACTCCCTCCGTTTCAAAATAAGTGTCACTTTCCTTTTCGACACGTTTTTTAAGGTGTTAAAAACTCTATAAAATATTATTTTTTTAATCAAACTTTTTATATAATTTCATAGTTATTACTAATAAGTATTAAATTGTATAAAAAATTTAACTAAAATAATAATATTTTATAGATTTTTTAACTCATTGAAAAACGTGCACTAAAAGACAAACGACACTTATTTTGAAACGGATGGAGTAATATTAATATTAATTTGAACGTACGTACAACAGATTAAAAACTGATATAACTATAAGGAAATTAGTTGATGTGAAATAATATATAAGAAAATTGATTGATATGTGAATACACATATCACCATCCATAATGGTTTGAGTTAAAATGTGCATCTTTACGCAAGATTTAAAAATACACATTACTTTTTAGTAATTTGCTATATTGGGGAAATGTGTATTTTTTTTTACATATCATTCAAATATAATTCATTAAACAAAAGGGCAGGCCCTGCCCTGAGATTTTTGGGGCCCGAGGCGATATAAAAAAAATTGATCAATAAATATATTCATAATTTTTTTAAAAAAATTATCAAACAATGCAATTTTTTTTAGTTATTTAACTATTATAAATTTCAGATTTTCTTTTTATCACTAAAAGGAAAATTTATGGGCTTTCAGTAGTATAAAATCTCTCGTTATAATACAACAAAATACTACAATTTTTAGATTTACCAACATACTTATTTAATATTTTTATTATATTTCCTTACACGTCCTATTAAAAAAAACATGAATTTTTTTAGTGAGAAATAAAAGTAAAAAAATATTTTTTAATATTCTATTTTTTCCATTAATGTAAAACAGTATGGTTAAACACTTTAAAACATATTATTACTTTGCAAATTTATCCAAATAAAATATTATAATCACTTAAATAAATTTATTAAAATAGCATAAGTTGTTGCTTAAAAAACTACCCGTTTTTGCATTTATAACAAAAATTGAAAGACGGAGACCTTCTTACACTCTTTATCATTGACTCAAAATATTTAAAGACGCATCACAAATGAGTTTTTTTGATGTATAAAGTTTCGTAAATATTTTATTACGAGTAAATATAATAATACATAATACTTTAATTACATATATAACATAATTTTTTTCCCGGGGCCCTACTCAATAGGGGGCTCTAGGCGACGACCTCTTACGCCTACCCTAGGGTTGGCCCTGCAAAAGGAATATAAAATCATAAAAAACAAACCAATGAAATTATCTTTTTTTTTTATATAAAAGTTTATACATATGAGGAAGATGGTGCGTTTAAATTTACAAATCACATAAATGTGTACATTTTGCATACACTTAAGGATAACCAATGAAGCTCAAAAAATATTTAAAAAATACATAATTATACATTAACTATTGAGCATATAGCATATTCAGTTGTTGTTAGCTGCTCATATGCTGTTGCTGTACAGAGCTTCATTCAAAATTAGCCAAGGGTATTTTAGTAAATCTTTGTATAGGCTTATAAATACCATAGGCTCGTTCTCTGTACAATTCATTCAATTGAAAACAGAAAGGAATCAGTTGCTTGTTTCAATCTGTAACAAACTCCAAAACTGAAACTCCAAGAACCTCCATTGAAGAGCATGATCTAGATGATCTAAAGCTCCAATTTCGGTTTCTTTTCATGGTATCAGAGCTCTACGGCACCGATCCGACGTGACGCGGCATAAAAGATTACAGCAATGGATCCCGGGAGTAGTAATCAAGTTCAGACCGAGAACAACACCGGAAACAGCATATATAATCCTCTCTGGCTATCAAACTCCGATCACCCTGGCGCACAACTAGTGGCGAGTGCGTTCAATGGATCCAATTTCTTAAGTTGGAGCCGGGGAGTGCAGATGGCACTTGGCGCCAAATACAAAATTAGATTCATTGACGGAAGTTTACCAGAGGATGAGGTTGTTCCCGGAGAGCTGCAGCGATGGAAGAGATGTGATTACATGGTTCGGTGCTGGATTCTCAATTCCATGACACCGAATCTCGCGGAAGGCTTCATGTTCACCGAATCATCCAGGGAACTCTGGCTTGAGATAATAGAGAGGTACGCACAATCCAATGGACCTCTCCTGTATCAATTGAGGAAGAAACTCGGTAATACAGTTCAAGGCAATCTTACTGTAACCGATTACTATGGAAAGATCAAGAAGCTTTGGAGTGAGATCCTTAGCTTAGAAGGTGCTGTCAAATGCACCTGTGGAGTAATGGCTAAGTGTACATGTGATGTGAAAAAGAAACTTGCTGAGATTGATAATCGGAACAAGCTGCTTCAAGTTCTAATGGGGTTGAATGACAGCTATGACAGTGCGAGGAACCAGATCCTCTCTGATGATCCTCTGTCGTCAATTGACAAGGCATACTACCTTGTTCAACAAGTGGCAACTGGTGTAGAGGGGGACGGTAAAGGTCAGATATCTGATTCGGGTGCACTATCTGTGAACAAGTCAAAGGGAGATAGAAAATACTCCAAGAAAGACAAGGTTGATAAATCATCCTTGAAATGCAGTCACTGTGGCATGACTGGTCACACAGTTGAAGGTTGCTTCAAGATAATCGGTTATCCAGAATGGTTCAAGAATCCAGAGGCAAAGAATGAAACACGAACAACTGCCACAACTACTGGCATGGTGGATTCACCTCTAGAGGATGATGATGAGAGCTCCACCAAGTCTTTTGACAGGTCTTTTGTCAATGCTGTGTGTAAGGAGGTTCTGAGAGCTATGAAAGGCAAGGATGTCATGCCTTCCACAAGCTTTGCAGGTACCGTATTTGCCTTGAATGCTTCTAAATTCAGTTTTGAGAATTCAAGTATCTGGATAGTTGATTCAGGTGCCACAAACCACATGACTTGCAATAGAACTTTCCTAAGAAATAAAAGGCCTCTTGCTCGGACGATCAATGTTTGCTTACCTGATGGATACATTAGGAAAGTGCATGAGGTTGGGGATGTGAGATTAGCCTGTGGTTTGATGTTACAAGATGTCTTTTACATTCAAGAATTCAAAATCAATATGCTCTATGTGGGGAAGGTGGTTGATGATACAGATTATGATGTGATTTTTAAGAGATCAAAGTGCTTATTTCAGGACCATAGGACTGGCAAGATCATTTTCAGTGCTGATAGAGTGGCCAGGAAACTCTTTAAAGCTGATTTGACTGTAGCAGGGATCAGTGATGATGCAAGGATTGCAGGGACACATATGAAGTCTTTTTGTGCTTCTGTTGATAGAAATAAACCTGTACCTAGGAGTTTACTTCACTCTAGGTTGGGACATATCTCTTTTTCAAGATTGCAACATGTTCATGGTTGCAAAGTTGTTGTTGATTTAGTTGATTTTTGTGAGCCATGTGTTTTGGCTAAACACCACTCTCTTCCTTTTGATATGAGCAAGTCTATTACTACTGAAAAGTTTGCCTTAATTCACATTGATTTGTGGGGTCCTTTGAGAGTAAAGTCCATTAGTGGAGCTCGCTATTTCATCACTATCTTGGATGATTACAGTAGAGCAGTATGGACTCACTTGGTCAATGATAAATCTCAGGTGGCTGCAGTGATTACTGATTTTATTTTGATGATTGAGACACAGTTTCAGGTGAAGGTTAAAGCCATAAGAACATATCACGGTACTGAATTTTTTAAGTGTAATCAGTTTCTCAGAGATAAGGGAATTGCTCATCAGTATTCTGTGCCATATGTTCCTCAACAAAATGGCAGAGTTGAGAGAAAACATAGGCATTTGTTGGAGACTGCAAGAGCTCTTAGATTTCATGCATCCTTACCTATTCGGTTTTGGGGTGAGTGTGTTCTAGTTGCTACACATTTGATCAATTTAATGCCATCATCTGTGTTACAGTGGTCAACACCTTTTGAAAAGCTCTATGAGAAACAACCTGATTACAGCTATCTAAGGGTGGTGCGTTGCCTTTATTTTGTGTTGAAGAAAGGCCCTCACAGTGATAAGTTTGATGCCAAGGCCAGGAAGTGTGTGTTTCTCGGCTATCCTTCTGATCACAAAGCCTATAAGGTGTATGATCTGAATGATAACAAAGTTGTCATCAGTAGGGATGTATTGTTTTGTGAGGATTCCTTTCCCTTTGCTAAAGACCAAACTTGTAAATCTGACCCACCCTCACAACCTCACACCTTACCACTGGTCAACCCTGCTCTTAGTCCACCAAATGTGGTCCCAAGTCCACCTGTTTCATCCAATCCCAATTTGGTACCTGAGACACCTGTGTCCTCTTCTTCATCTTTTGACTCTATTCCAAATATAGTCCCTGATTCACCTATACCCTCTGATGCCAGCTCCACATCTATCATCCCTATCCCAACACAAATTCCAGATCCCATCCAAAATCCCTTACCTGTCAACACCAGACCCACAAGACAACCTCAAATCCATGCCCATCTCAAAGATTTTTACTGTCCTACACTTGATTCTTCCATATCCAATTCCTTTATGGTCTCCTCTCTGGATAATCATACCTTTTATCCTCCAGATTATGTGGCTTCTCTTGCCAATGTGCTCTCTCTTCATGAGCCAACAACTTACAGACAGGCAAAGGATGATCCTATGTGGATAGAGGCTATGCAAAAGGAGCTTCAAGCTCTTGATTCAAACAAAACATGGGTTATTACTGATTTGCCTCCAAGAAAGGTTGCAATTGGTTGTAGGTGGGTTTATAAAATAAAGTTTAGACCTGATGGAAATGTGGAAAGGTACAAGGCTCGATTAGTGGCTAAAGGCTACAACCAAGTTAAAGGGAAGGACTTCAAGCATACCTTCTCTCCAGTGACCAAGTTCACAACTGTCAGAGTTTTGATTGCTCTAGCCACTATGAAGGGTTGGTGTGTTCATCAGTTGGACATCAATAATGCGTTTCTTTATGGATTTTTGGATGAAGAAGTGTTTATGGTGCCTCCCCCAGATTATAATGTTGCTCCTGGCAAAGTTTGTAGTCTCAAGAGATCCTTGTATGGCCTTAAACAAGCATCAAGGCAGTGGAATATTGAACTGTCAAAATTTCTTCTGTCACATGGCTATGAGAAATCCATGTTTGATTTTTCCCTTTTCATCAAACAAGTTCCATCTGGCATAGTGGTGGTCTTGGTCTATGTGGATGATCTCCTCATTGTTGGTGATGATGAGTCTGAGATTCAATCCATCAAAGCCGCTCTTCACAGTGCCTTCACCATTAAAGACTTGGGTGCAGTAAGATACTTTCTTGGTCTAGAATTGTCTCGGACTGATAAAGGCACTCTACTTAACCAACGGAAATATGTGCTAGACATATTGAAAGATACATGCATGGAAGACTGTAAATCATCCCCCTTTCCTATGCCTCGTGGTCTAAAACTCAGTACAGACACAGGTGAACTGCTTGATGACCCAGAAAAGTACAGACGACTTGTGGGCAGGTTGATCTACCTCAACATGACTAGACCTGATATATCTTACTCCGTGCAGCACCTTAGCCAATTTATGGGATCTCCACGCCTACCACGTTGGCAAGCTGATATGCATGTGGTTCGATATTTGAAGGGTACCTTCAACATTGGTCTAATGTATCCTACTTCTAATCACCTCACATTGACTGGTTTTTGTGATGCCGATTGGGGGAACTGCATGTTCTCAGGAAGATCTCTGTCTGGGTTCTGTATATTCTTAGGCCATGCTTTGGTCTCATGGAAGGCAAAGAAGCAACCAACAATTTCGAAATCCTCAACTGAAGTTGAGCATAGGTGCTTGTCTAAAACTTCAGGGGAATTGGTATGGTTGGACTCGATTTTGAGCAACTTGCATTGCTAGATTCCCAAACCAACCCCTCTCTTTTGTGATAACAAATCAGCAATCCATATTGCTGAAAACCCCATATTTCATGAACGAACCAAACATCTGAGATTGGACTGTCATTATGTGAGGGAGAGGCTTCAAGAAGGTTTTCTGGTGCCAACCTATGTCAATTCACACAATCAGCTAGCTGATTTGTTCACCAAGCCTCTGGGGGAAGACAGGCACCGTCATTTATCTTACAAGCTTGGACTTGTGGCTTCCACTGGTCAAGCTTGAGGAGGGGATATTGAGCATATAACATATTCAGTTGTTGTTAGCTGCTCATATGCTGTTGCTGTACAGAGTTTCATTCACAATTAGCCAAGGGTATTTTAGTAAATCTTTGTATAGCATGATCTGTAACAGAAAGGAATCAGTTGCTTGTTCCAATCTGTAACAAACTCCAAAACTGAAACTCCAAGAACCTCCATTGAAGAGCATGATCTAGATGATCTAAAGCTCCAATTTCGGTTTCTTTTCATTAACACATAACAATGGTTTGAATAAACTATACGCGCCATGAATCACGAGTGTTATGCTTCCAATTCCAAGTCAGGTATGAAATTTAAATGATTTGAAAAAAAGATGGCCAAAAGAAAGTTGGGATCCAAAAAATGGTCAACGGCCGACACGTACTTGATAACATCACATGCATGAATTAGTCTTAATTAAGTATATATGCATTGTGATTAGTGGCTAGTAGATGACCTTTCGGCCTTGAATATGAGTGGTTCATGATGATTCTTAGGCCAGGCTTAATTAGGTGGCTTTGCAACCATTGTGACAAAAGAAATGAATATTTAAATAAATAAGATTGGCACATACTACGGAGTATAATTTATTTGATTTCACATCGAAAGATTACAGTGAGTTTTTTAAACTAAATAAGAATTATTATAAGATGTGTTATCTATATCGATCGATAAACAATAAACCTTTAAAATAGGAAAGATAGTATACCGTTTCGGCGAAACTACAGCTAATCTTTTAAACTTTGTTAATTAGTCCACCAGTAAGATGTTATTATAATATTATATGCAGTATAAACCTATTTAGATTTATAATAAATAATTAAAGATAAATGAGAGTTAGAGATGAACAGCGATGTCCACCAAAAAAGAGACGAATAGATGATTGGGGCGGCCTGGCCGGTGTTATATAGATAGAAAGAGCACCGCCCATGAATCAGGAATGCCGAATGATGAACCATCCTTGTTTGTTTTGTTTCTCTCCTCTCCAACTAAGCAAACTTGTCCCATCGCCCATTTCTTTCTTTCTTTCTGATAATCAATTATCAGCCCCACACCTCAAGTCTTCAATTCATTATTACATTTATATTATATTGTTGGCATTCTGTCTTATATATATTCATTCTTTGTTACTCCATAAGTTATTACTACTCCGTACTATATTATTCTCTCCACCCTAACTTTCCTAATGTTATTTTGTCCCTTTAATTCTCTCTCTATTTTTTACCCACTATAATTTATTTTTCCGGCACTTAACGAATTGTTCACCAACATCTACGAATACCTATGTACACAAAAAAAAAAAAAAACAATACGACTCCTATTCTCACATAATTAAATCGAAGTTTATTTTCCTTTTTTGTTTCCCTTGGTTGTAATTTATCCATGCGTATTTTATGTGTGAAAACGGATTTTGAACTAACAAGCACAATCAAATCTTATTCATTCCATTATTTTAATTTTAAATATAATAATAATAATTGAATAACTTGTTCATGTGCGTACGTATAAAGTATTTGTTTGATTTTTCAGAGGGCTTTCTTTTCTTAGGCAGTCCAAAGGCTTACGCCTTGAGCAAACAACAACTACAACTACTGTACTCGAAAGCAAAGAATCAAAAAGCAAAATCTGAATAATAATAATATTATAACAAAGAGAAACACTGTTAGCAAAGGACAGAGGAGAGACTCCGAGATCCGCAAGCGATGGGGTGAGACTCCGAACAACTGCACACACGGTTTGTCTTGTGTGATCCGCAGCGCAAACTTCGATTTCGCCTGTTTTTTCCTCCTTTTTTTTAGGGTGAGTTTCTTGTTTCGCGATTTTTTCCTACGATTTCTTCATAATTTGTTGCTTCCAACTCTTTTCCAAGCTGTCTTTTTTCCTGTGCCTTGATGTCCGATTTGTTTTTGAGAAATCGTAATCAAGTTGGAAATTGCGCCGTTTTCGTTTGTGAATTGATTTCAATTTTTGTTTTTGACGTTTTTTGGAAGTAACGTAGATCCTCCTCTTCATAGCAGATTTCAGCAGTTTTGATTTGCTGAGTTGTCTGTCTGGCTAAGGAGTCAAGCCTTATTGATCTTACCCTATAAATCATATGATATACATGTGTTTTCTCTCTTCCTTTTTTAATTTGCCTTCCGAAAAATATTTTTCAACATGAAATTCTAATTCTCTTCCTATGCAGGCTTTGATCTGGAAGTTTAGGTGCTTCGTTGTTTGCTTCTACCGGTAGTTTCAACTTTAAGCAATTTGATTGCTTATTATTCGCAACTGATGGTCCTTTGGCAGCTGCACCGTACCATTTAGGCATGAGCCTTGATCAGCTGTGAGGGTTTGGGTTTCAACCCACCCGGTGTGCACTTGATCTCAAAACTGTGTTAACTGCGAAGCAGCTTTGGGATAATTTTGGTTGCAAACATACAAGGCAACCATGTCGAGATCGGAGTCGAAACACATGTATTCGTGGTGGTGGGTTAGTCACATAAGCCCCAAGAATTCGAAATGGTTGCAGGAGAATCTTACAGGTATTTGTTACAGTATTATTATGCTTTCTCTCGTCTGGGTTATCTAAGAATCAAAGATGGTTTCTTAAAAATCTTATTGCCACTCAAGCCAATTACATAATTGATGTCACCTCAGTTTGTTTTATCTCAAGTATGGCATCTGGCAACCACGTATTTCCATCTGCAAGATGAGATTGTGTTCAGTTAGAGCCTTATTTTGCAGTGCTTATACTCATTCCTTGTGATGCTATCCAATATAAGTATTGCTCAATAGCTTCTTCTTCATTGTGTAAATGTTCGTCTTGTTATTCTTCTTGGCGGAAGCTTTCCTGGCTGTTTAACATGTTTTTGCGTGATGCTTATCCTTTTCATAACCTCATAGGTAGCCAAAGGAGATTTTTCTGCATTGCAAAAGAAATAGCCATCTTCTTTTGATTCACTTTTGAGTGCTTTCTTTCTGCAGATATGGACAGCAAGGTCAAGGTGATGATCAAACTTCTTGAAGTGGAAGAAGATTCTTTTGCAAGAAGGGCTGAGATGTATTACAAGAAACGCCCTGAACTTATGAAATTAGTTGAAGAGTTTTACCGAGCATATCGTGCCTTGGCCGAGAGATATGATCATGCAACTGGAGTAATACGACAGGCTCATAAGACAATGGCTGAAGCATTTCCAAATCAAGTCCCTTACTTAGATTCTGATGATACTGATTCTGATCCGCGTACACCAGAGCTGATGTCCTATGACCCTGATGAGTTGCAGAAGGGCGCTCTTGGACTGTCTTCTTCAGATTTAGAAAGAAAAGGTCCGCCATTTGTGTCCAGGGAATCACCGTTTTCCAAGTTCTCCGAGGGGAGGGCCAGAAGAGGATTGAACTTTAACGATGCTGATAGGAAAGGTTTACAGCCACAGAAGAATGAGATACACCCTCTAGAGGCTCAAGGTCTTTGTGAGTCTGAGTTTCAGAAGCTGAAAGAAGCCCTTGCTAAGCTTGAAGCTGAGAAGGAAGCAGGGTTGCTCCAGTATCAACAAAGTCTGCAGAGATTGTCAAACCTAGAGGCTGAAGTAGTGCGTGCACAAGAGGATTCAAGGGGATTCCATGAACGAGCAAGCAATGCCGAGGCTGAGATCCAAAGTCTGAGGGGGTCTCTTGCCAAACTAGAAGCAGAAAAAGAAGACAGTCTTCGTCAATACCAGCAATGTCTTGATAGGATATCCAGCTTGGAGAGTAATGCTTCTCGTGTCCAGGAGGATGCTGAAAGACTTGACAAACGGGCTTGCGAAGCTGAAGAGGAGGCCCAAGCCTTGAAGGAAGAGGTTGCTCAACTGAACGCTGAAAAGGAAGCCGGTCTTGCTAAATATGTGGAAGCACTAGAGAAAATTGCAAATTTGGAGAACAAACTGTTGCTAGCAGAAGACAAAGCTAGTGTGAGCAGTGAGAGAGCTGACATTGCTGAAAAGGAAGTTGCAGCTTTGAAAGAAGCTCTGGCTAGAATAACTGAAGAAAAAGAAGCTGCTGCTCTTCAGTACCAGCAGTGTCTTGACAAGATAGAAAGACTGGAGGGTGAAATTGCTCTTTCCCGTGAAGAGGCTGCTAGGCTCAAGGGTGAGATGGATCAGGGAACTACAAAGTTGAAGGGCGTTGAAGAACAATGTCTTTTGTTGGAGAGATCAAACCAATCGATGCAGACTGAGCTTGACTCTGTTTTGATTAAGATGGGAATCCAGAACCAAGAACTTTCTGAAAAGCAGAAGGAACTGGGAAGACTGTGGACATGTATCCAAGAAGAGCGTGTGCGGTTTGTGGAAGCTGAAACCGCTTTGAGGACACTGCAGGGCTTGCATTCTAAAACCGAGGAAGAACTACGATCTGTTACTGCAGACCTTCAGAAAAGGGTGCAACTTTTGAAGGATATGGAAATTCACAATCGGAGCTTACAAGGTGAAGTCCAGAATATTAGAGATGAGAACACGAGCTTGAATGAGATCAGTTTATCTTCTGCGGTCTCAATAAAGAACATGCAGGATGAGATCTTAAACCTGAAGGAGGGGAAGGACAAGCTTCAAGAGGACTTGGAACTCCGGTTGGATCAAAGAAACGCTCTTCAACAGGAAATCTACTGTCTGAAAGAAGAGTTAAACGACTTAAACAAGAAACACCAAGCTGTGTTGGAACAGGTGGAGTCTGTGGGCCTTCAACCAGAGTGTTTTGGATCATCATTTAAAGATTTGCAGGATGAGAACTCAAAGCTAAAGCAAAACTGCCAGAGTAGAGAAGCTGAGATATCTGTCCTTTTTGAGAAGTTGAGTGTTATGGAAAAACTTGTTGAAAAGAAAGCCCTTTTGGAGCATTCTCTCTCAGAAATAAGTGCTGAGTTGGAGGATGCAAGAGAGAAGGTTAAGGCATTGGAGGAGTCTTGTCAGCTGCTCATGAACGAGAAGTCCACAGTTCTTGCTGAGAAGGCCACTCTGATCTCTCAGTTAGCCATAACAACCGAGAATTTGGAGACACTCTCACAAAGGAATACACTCTTGGAGAACTCCCTTTTTGATGCAAATGCTGAGCTTGAAGCATTAAGGACAAGATCAAAGGACCTGGAAGAATCATGCCAATCACTTAGTGATGAGAAGTCTGTATTGGCAAGCGAGAGGCGAGCTTTAGAGCTTAAGCTGGAAACTGCTCATCAGGCACTGAAAGAGCTGGGGGAAAAACATGCAGACTTGGAGCAATCTTACCGTGGAATGGAAGAAGAACGAGAATCCACGCTCCAATTAGTAGAGGATCTGCGTACCTCATTGGCTACTGAGAGGCAAGAGCGTGATGGCTCTACTCAGTTGAGCCGTATGCAAATGTCTAAGATGGAGAGCAGGATTGTTGTGCTACAGGAGTTGCATGAACAGACAAAGGACCAATTGGGAGAAGAACTAGAGAAAGCTGTAAATGCTCAGTTTGACATCTTTATCTTTCAGAACAGTTTACAAGATCTGAAAGAAACAAATACGTGTTTGCTGAAAAAGTGTCAGAAGCTGTTAGAAGCATCCATGCTATCAGAGAAACTCATCTCTGAATTGGAGTACGAGAATACTGAACAGCAAGAGGAAGTGAGTTTTCTGTCTGATCAAATCAAGAGACTGAGAATGGGGATGCTCCAGTTGCTCAAAGTGTTAGAAGTTGATTTGGATTATGTGTACACGGATAATTTAGATGAAGACCAAATGGTTCTGCATCACATACTTATCAAACTTGATGACACAAGAAGCTCCCTCTGCAGAGCCTGGGATGAGAATCAGAAGCTTGTTATTGAGAAGTCAGTTCTCGTGACATTGCTTGGGGAACTTAAACAGGAGGTGGCAGATTTAAAGGCTTTGATTGACACTCTCCAACAGGAATTCAGGATCAGGAATGATCAACTGTCATCTTTACAGAGTGACATGCTGAAGCTTCTTCAAAACAATGAAGAATTGCTTCTGAGGGTTAGAGAGGGAAATCACAAGGAAGACCTACTTGCTTCTGAAATGGAAAATCTCAGAGCAAAGCTTCAGGAGATGCAAGGTGTTTGCCAGGATCTACAGAAGGAAAATTGCAGAATTCTCGAGGAGAATAGATCTTTAACTAAGGCACTTAAAGATTTGGATGACGAGAAGCACAGCATAGAACACGATAACTGTTGCCTAGTCGTTGAAGCAGTTACCCTTGATACTCTCTCTTTGCTTTATAAGAACACCATTCAGGAGAGGTCCGAGTTGATAAATCATTTAACTGATGACATAGACAAGCTGTATGGAGACAACATTGCTCTCGAGGACAAGATGAGAAATATGGAGGCTATGATGGGGGAATATCAGATGGAGAGTATGAGCCTGAAAGCCTCTTTTGAGAAATATGAATGCGAACTGAATGAAGTTAAAACAACAAACAGTGAATTGGAGTATGAGATTGCAAATGGGAAGACTATATTATCCCAGAAAGTAGCGGAGCTTTTGGAAGTAGAAGCTGTAAAGGATAATCAACAGAAGCAGATCCATCAACTGTCAGAGAAATACGATGAACAACTCAAAGAGAGTGAATGCCTTAGAGAATCCATGCAAATTCTCGATGCTGAAATATGCAGAATGCATGAGAAAGACGAAGAAGCTAACAAAATGGTGGAAGTGTTGCGTTCAGAACTGGAAAAGGGAAAAGATGAAGCTGAACTGTGGGAAACCGTTGCTGGGACATTTTTTATTGAGCAGCAATCATCATCTGTACGTGAAGCATTATACAAAGAGAAGTTTTCTGAACTTACCAAAGAATACGAGTGCCTTGAAGATAAAGCCAATGCTAACCATTTGGAGGCTGTGCAACTAAGAGAAAGAGTTGGGTCATTGGAAGGTGAAAATAGTGAAATAAAAGCTCAATGGGCTAGATGCGTCCCAGCCATGGCATCTCTGAGGGAGTCAGTTGCATCTCTTGAAAAGCACGCTATTTACACTGAAGATGATGACAGTGGTGATCAGGTTTTTTTTTTTTTTCCATTTCTCGATAGAATTATTTGAATTTTTTAGTTGCTAGCTTATGGCAGTGGCACGAGTGATTTATGCCCACATTTGCTGAATTTTAAGTGTGTCAATCTTTGTCTGGTATTTTGATTCCTTGCATTCACAAAATATGTTTGGATATTTGATCTCTTATCTTACCAATGTGTCTTCACAGGATGCTTCCAGCTCAAACATATTGAGCAATGGAGAAGTTGTCACAGCTGCAATGTCAGATGGATTTTCCGACTTGCAGGATATATCAGGGAGGCTTAAATCTATTGAAAACAAGGTGGTAGAAACAAAGAAGCTTGCTGAAGAGAGGAGTCTCAGAGCACTAAAATCTCAAAACAGCAGGTCACGCCGTGGAAGTGGCAGATCCAGTAGGCGCTTCTCTTCTGAAATCGTGGAAGAACATTCTCGGGACGAGCATCAACAAAATGGTATCAAGCATATGAAGAAGACGTCTGATCCTCGTGAAGCTGAAGTTGAGCTTGTCATGAAGGATATCATGCTTGATCAGACATTGGAGCCCTCATCGCATAGAAAGAACAAAAAAGGTGGTTATAGCAACAGTGGGAGCAGTGATCAGACTCTAGAGCTATGGGATACAATCGACCAGTCAGGAAGCATTGATCTGACGGTTGGTAGGACCTATAAAGAAGCTCCAGTTCCTCCCAAGAGCTACTATCACCATCAAGATGCTGTGAAAGAGCGTAATAAGAGTGGACACTACTCTTCCGAATCGCTGGTTGAGAAGGAGCTGAGGGTTGACAGCCTGGAGATATCCAAGAGATTCTCAGGATCCGGTGAGGTGGAAAGCAACAAGAAGATTCTAGATAGGCTCTCTTCCGACGTTCAGAAGCTGACCAACCTCCAAATAACTGTTCAAGATCTGAAACAGAAAGTGGTGATAACCGAGAACTCAAACCCAACCAAAGTGAAGAGCACCGATTACGCGGGTGTAAAGGAGCAGCTTGAGGAAGCTGATAGGGCCATTGTGAAGCTTCTAGAAGTAAACGGTAAGTTGGTGAAGAACGTCGAAGATTGCTCCAATGGTTCTTCTATGGGGCCCACATCATCATCGTCCATTGGGGGCTCCTCGGAGATTGGCGGGAGCGGGAGGAGGAGGAAAGTCTCCGAACAGGCTAGGAGATGCTCCGAGAAGATAGGGAGGTTGCAGATGGAGGTGCAGAAGCTGCAGTTCCTTTTAGTGAAGCTTGATGGTAGCAAGTCGAAGGGGAGAGCAAGCGGAACCCAGATGGTAGAGTATGACAGGAAGGTGGTCCTTCGAGACTACCTGTATGGTGGGGCCCGCACACCTAGGAGGCGGAAGAAGGCTCATTTTTGTGGTTGTGTGCGGCCTTCCACCAGTGGAGATTGAGGTAAGCCTTGGATATTTTGTTTTAGCGGGGAATCAGGAACGAACTCAAAACTGAAAGAGCAAGTTTGTTTGTGACTATATTGTACATTTTAGGAACATGTTTTCAAAAAGTTGATTGAATCTGGCTGTGGTGTAGGTCTTTGTTCTTAATTATGTTGTAGTCTTGAGAAGGTTAATAAGGTCCTGATAATCTATATGGATATCCCAACCTGCTAAATATAGAGCTTTGTATCAGAAAATGTCAGATTCATTTTGTGTGTGTAATGTGTTATGTGTACGTGTCCCTTGCAACTTACATTTGCTGCTGTTAAAATCTAGATGGGGCGTTTTCCTTTTTACCATCTGAATCAAAGGTTTGAATACTCTGATGGAGGCAAGGCCAAACCGGATTCAACAAACAGAAAAAACAACTTGAAAAAAATGGAAATCATCCAACCCAAAAGGTACAGAAAATAAAATTCTTCCTAATACAACAAAAATAGCTTGGCAAAATTCTTCACACACTGACTTCCGAAAAATGGATCTTTGTATGTTACAGATGAGACGGTGGATATATTGATAACATTTCACATTTAGATAGCAAAATGGAGGAACGAGCTACTTACTTTTACTAGCTAGAGTAGGAGTGTAGGAGGCATATATACTTGCCATTTACATATATATATATATAGGTTGCATTACAAGGATATCAAAACCAATGGACTTCACCCTCTTGAAAGTTGAAACGTACGGTACAGTAGTGCTATTTTTTCATTTTTGGCTTTCCATTTCTACAAGCTAGCATTACACTGAGAGATGGAGAGTCAACTAGCCTCCGATCCATTTAGGTTTGCATTAAGGTCTCAGCCTGAATGGAATCTTAGCTAAACCGAATTATCAATTGCAGGTAGCATGGTTTTGGGCGTGTTGTAGATCATCAAGTTGCAGCATTCTCCGACGGCTTCTCCTACCGTCAGGTAAATCCACTCCTGTCCCAGCGAGTCGATGAATCTTGACCTATCCAGCTTCTTCATCACCTCGCCGCCTGGGTTAGCCAACACCAGCTGCGCGCATACATGAATCCCATCATAAATTCAACGTACGTACTGATTACTGAATCAGACTATCTACCTAGCTTGTAATTTAATTTTAATTTGATCCAGAAACCATAACAGAACTATATATCCTAATTATATATAATTAGTTAAATTATATATGTTGGGCACGCACCTTAATCCCTCTCCTGTCAATGATCTTCTTCACTTCTTCAAGCATGCTTATTCCACTTGTGTCAATGCAACCAACAGCTGTACGTTCGTAAGAGCCAACCCAAAATATATATAGTATATTGTTTCAGTTTCAGGTGCTCGATCTTAGACCATTTAGATCCATATATGATATGGTGTATTAATAATAATTAGATGAATTTTTGGGTTAGAATTAGCTTAGCTTAGATTACCTCCCATATTTAGTATTAGAAACTGCAATGTGGCTTCCCCTGAAGACTTCAACTTGTCTTCCTCGTCATCAATCCACCTTGCAATCCTGCAAACCAAAAGATCCATAAAATTAACTCAGTTGAGAAATTTAATTAGACCAAATTAGCTAGATAGATGGCAGAAATTGTAATGGTATGCACCTCTCCCTTAGATAGGCAGCATTGGTGAAGTAGATGGGAGCAGCGATGTCGAGAATGAGCAGGCCGGGTATGCGCCGAGCCGATGGGTACTGATCGACACTTCGATAGCACTTGGAATCCGGTATGTTTCCTAGAAGGGAAGTCTTGGGCCTGGCTATGAACAGAAGAACCCTCAAGAGCGACAGAGTCACCTGCAATGCAAGTGCAATCCTTGAATTCAATTCCTTTATTGACAAATTAAATTAAATGACTCCATATATATATGAGATATACGGAGGAACGTACGGCAATGATGAGGCCAATCTCGATGTTGCCAAAAACGACGCCAAAGTAAGCGCTGATGCAGACGAGGAAGTCGAACTTGTCAACACTCCAGAGGTGGAAGGCGGCTTGGTAGTCGATGAGGCCGAGCATGGCGGAGATGATGATGGAGGAGAGGACGACAAGAGGGGTGTAGTAGAAGAGTGGGGTGAGGAAGAGAAGAGTGATCATGACGGCAAAGGACATGACGATGTTAGAGGCAGCAGTCTTGCAGCCGGAGTTGTAGTTGACAGCGGAGCGGGAGAAAGGGCCGGTGGTGAGGTAGCAAGAAGTGAAAGAACCAACAATGTTCATCATCCCGAACGCAATCATCTCTTTGTTTCCATCTATATGGTAGTTTTTTAGCATTGCAAAGCTTCTTCCAGCGGCAATGCCTTCCTACACATACAAGTACGTGTAGGTAGGTAAGTAGTGTGGTAATTAATTAGGAAAGAGGTGGGACTTAATTGGGGTGGGGTGCTTACGGCGAGAGAAATAACACCGGTGACAATTCCAGTTTTGATGGCGGTGGGGAGATAAGGTGACCCGAATTGCAACTCCGAGATGGAAGGTGGATTCAGTCCCTTCTTCAAGTCTCCTATCTGCACATCACATATATATCCATCTCTATAGTTAGCTAGCTACTTATAATTGAATTGAATTGAATCGAATTGAATTGTAGTGTATTGTGAAATAAAATAAACAAGGGATGGATCTACTTGAATTTGGTAAATAAAGAGCGGTTATTCAACCGGGATTCGTGCGGAATTGCCTATGCCCTATTGGTTAAGTTAAATAAATATGGGCCCGTTGTGTTTGTGTTGGGCCGCCCACTCCGTATCCTCTGCTCCAGTTTGATTTATCTGGACGCAACACTATTCCACACCCACACCCTTTAATTTGATTTCTTTGCACTGCACTGCCACTCTCTTTCTATTTTGGAATTGGAAATTCCAGGCCTTACCTATCCTCATTTTAAATTGGGAGGTTTTATTATTCTAATTTTGCAATTCCAATTCCCATAAAATTACTATTACTAATACGGAGTATTATTTTAATTTGAATTCTGTTACAAATTAATTAAGGAATGAAATATATACATAATATGGTGGAGTACGCATGCAGTTAATTACTGTAATGAGGACTTACGACTTGAATGCCGTGTTTTTCGGCATGGGTGAGGTAAACAAGTAGACTTGCTAGCACCACCGAAGTTAGCGGTGCCATCGCTGATATCCAGAACAGCCTTGGCTTCTTCTTGCTCTTCATTCATTTGTACGACACACAAACAACATTACATAAATCTAATAATTAAACAACCAAATAAAAATAAATAAATAACTGATTGACGCATGCAGATAATTAACGACGCAAAGACTTACAAAGTATCTGGTGAGGAGGAGGTAGAAAAGGAAGCAACATCCCATAACAGCACTCTCCCACCTCCACTGCATCCCCAAATTCATCAGTATATATATTATATGGTGAGGAAGATAGGAGGCAGGCAGGGTAAGGGTAAGACAGTAAGACAGTAAGATCGAGTAAGGGTACGTACGTACCTGGTGAGTTTGAGTGAAGACAGAGCGCATGACGGATACAAGGTCAGTAGCATGGGTGAAGCGATCCAAACCCAGGATTCCTTTCAACTGCTGGAGGCATACCACCGTTGCTGCCCCTCCCATGAACCCTACTATTGTCGCGTGTGACAGGAAATCCACTATGAACCCTAATCTGCAACCGGCCAACACGTTACCCCGCTTTTACAATTTGCCATTTACTTTACGTACCTCGATCTACTATATTTAATTTTAATATTTATGCACCGTGCGAAGGGAGCATACTAAAACTACATGCACAAAAGTCAAATATCGTTCAATACAGTATAGGATATGTTTGATAAATGAGTGATATATGATAGGAGCCACATGAGGAGATAGAAAAGCATGTAGAATAAGTTAGATATATAGGGACCTTAGGAAGCCCAAAGCAGTTTCGAGAAGGCCGGTGAATAAGGTGGAGGTGAGGGCAAGTTGAAGGTAAAGCTGAGGGTTCTCCGCAGGATTGACTTGACGCCCCAGCATACTTCCCATCAGGAGAGAACCCACCGCCACTGTCCCAATCGCCAGGTCTCTTGAGCTCCCCATCATTGCATACACCAACGGTGGCACGAAGCTTGAATCTGCCGCCAGGGATCGAGCATTATATGAATTCCATCCATTCAATTCAATATATATATATACACACGAGACGTCAGACGAGGGACAATATATATATATTATATACATGTACAGTGTACAGTACGGCCGGGTACTCACAGAGTCCAAGGATAGGAGGTAAGTTGGCGAGCTTAGCGTAGCTGATTCCCTGAGGGATAGCCAGGCTGGCTATGGTGAACCCAGCAATTACGTCCGCCTTGAGGAAACCCAAGGTGTAACGTGGGGCCCACTCGAGGAACGGCAGCAAGTACTGCATCCCAAGCAGTATCCTCCTCCCAGTTGCCCTTTCGTTCCTGAAATGCCTCAAGGGGTCGTCCGGGAACAGCGTCTCCTTCACCGTCGCCTGCACCGACCTCAACAAAGGCTGCCGAGGAGGCACCGCCACCCTCTGCTGTTGCTGCCCGCTTTCCACGTTCATCGACGTAACGTTGTACTCCTCCTCTAAACTCCCCATTTTTTTCTCTCTCTCTACTGTATACATATATATATATATATATGTTAAATTTTATTTGACTTAATATATTATTACGGATCGGAGTATATTATTTATGCAGACCGATCGATGATCGGAGGAGTAGAGGAATTGAAAGTGGTGGTGTAGGGAGGGAGGAGTACTTCTCTATATATATAGTACACTTACACGAGTAATATTTAAGAGCGGGCCGGGGGTCATCGATCAGAGTCATGTATATAATGTTACAAATTAATTAATTTGTACCACTTTCAAGTTTCAAATCTTAACTTATTAATGTTAAGTGGGAAGTGGAGCCCACTACACCCATGCTATTGGAGACGTGGCTGGTTTTGGAAATGTTATTGGACCCTTGCTATTTTGAGTTGGAAGGTTGGATAGTTTATGTTCCATATTCTATGCATTTACTAATATACTACTAGTCTAGTAACTAGTATATCCCTCCCTTTAATTCATTTTATAATAAATTAAAATATCCCTATACTAATTTTTTTAACTCAAATTATTTTATTATTTACCATTAATTTTCAATCTTTATTTGGGATAAATTTGAGCAGCATTAATTACCAATTCTATCTTTATATAGTTTGATAGTTGCTCTCTTTTCTTTCACCTTTTTTTTTTTTACATGGCTTTTGCCCTCATGTATGCAAACATTAATATTGTTGGTTTGTGACGGGTAGTCCGGTATATGGTAAAAGCTATATTTGAGTAGGTGTCATGATGCACCTTATGATTCGTACCTAGTGGAAAGACAAAATTACGTAGAATTAATCTTGACGAGTGGAAAGGAGTCTATATTATATTATATAGTATAATATAAAGTTGGACCAGTTGTCCCTTTTAACCTGAGATATGAAAAGTTAAAATCGATGAATATATGTTGCCTAACCCACAATTTGGGAAGCATTAAATATGTGATAATAATTACTCCCTCCTTCCAACGGGACACGCGCCCTTATATAACTTGGTCGTTGAAGAAAAAGGTCATGCCCGGTTAATTTGGAAAAGGGATGGTATTACTATAATTGTTGACCCCGCCTACAAACCACTTCGTTCACCATTAGTTGGACTTTTTATACTTTTAAAAAAACTAAAAATAAAAAGAAGAATAGTTAAAATTTTAACATGAAATATGAAAAAAAAAAAGTAAACCACCTAAAAAGTTGAAGCGTATATTGAAAATCAAATATAATTAATAAAATAAATTGATAAAATCATTAATATTGTTTAAAGGAATAAATATTTTATTACATAAAAATATAGTTAAAATGTCAATTATTTTATTATGGGGTAGTATAGGTTTCCTTTGTGAAGCTAGTTAATTAACGGATTGAATTCAACATATATAGGGTATGCTGAATCGGACATTATTTCCAATGGAATATAAAGTGTAATATATGATTAAAAAATGACAAAATCCGGCCCGATTAGTTAACGATTTAGGTACCTGTCTACTAGTGCGCGATTAAGATCTTGATCCATCACGCGCTTCATTGAGATTATTTTATTCAATTCAATCAGAATCAGTTCAAGTACTACTAATTTAATTAATTAATTAAGCATATAAATATATAGGGTTTGAAATTGAGATCGGACCACAGTGTTTATGAGTTGCACACTTTGGATTCCATGGCCCACTAACCTTACTTACGGGTCAATTAACTCTTACGGGTCCTAATTAATGTTGACCATTTGTCGGCCGGGCCTCATGCAAGTAAAAAATCATCAATGAATAAAATTTATTTATTTATTTGTGTAAAAAGTGATGCAATCTAGCTATAGCTAATAATACGTGTAAAATGAAAGTAAGGTTAAAATTAGGTTATATAATATGCAGGGCAGGGCGGGGCACGTACTACATAGTATTTTTTATGGTGAATTTTATCTAAATATGGGTGAAATGAAAAGAAGTGAAATCACGGACGGACTACGCAATGAGTGGTCATATCCAACATCCAAGTGGGTTGAATTGTTTGTCATAAGACAAACTAAAGAGAGAAACCCACATCACATGCTGCATATGCTTCATTGCTTTATGCTTTCTTTCACCATGAAACCACTCCTCTCAACTTTCAACTTGAATCTGAATTGAGGAGGTCCTTTCCTAGCAAGTTTATATGTATCTAGCTCTAATGCTCTATCCATCCATCTATTCCTAGATTTCGATTTAATTTGGAACATCTCTCCATATATATCCATTTACTATTTATAAAAACCACTATTTAATGTGACTTCAATTATAGGTAATTCATTTCATAGTGTATATACATAATTATGTTATTATATATACACAAATAATTAGTCTTATTGTAGTTTATAAGAGATGTTTACACTAAATATATCTCGTATATTTACGAGTGTGCACTCTTTGTAATAACGTAAGTGCACAAAACTTTACAAAACGAGGGTATTTTATAAGACATCCCTATATGGGGTAACTCATCCATACCTATATATAGTCGGTCCTCACTCCTCACATGCATGGTCCAAACGAATTATTGAGTAGTACCTTTTAGTTAGTTGTTTTTCTATATATATTCTGCCTAGCTGCTAGCTCCACTATTCCATTTACTAACATATATGTGCATCCAACCAGTGGATGCTACAGGATTTGCTAGACAGTACTTTAGAGGAGGGCGAAATTTATGCTTCGGAATTTTTTTTTCCTCCGTATATATAATAAAATATTTTTTGAAAAGAAAACTATAAATTGTGATATAAATATGATATTTTATTACAAAATTCATATAATGAAATTTTATAATTTTTTCATATATATGTGTAACAATATGTATACTTTTTTAAAAAAAAAAATAATGAAAGAAAATTATAATTTTTTTTAAAAAAATATGGCCTTTGTAAATGGAAAAAAAAATCGATAGTGTTAAAAGGTGTGTCAAAAAAACTTATAAATTATGGTTTAAATATGACATTGATAGTAAATAAAATTTCAAAGGAATAAAATTAGAAGAACTTTTTTTTTAAAATTTATATGTAGTATAATGAATACTTTTATTTGAAATATTAAAAGAAAACTATAAAATTTGATTTAAATATGATATTTATAATATGAAAATTTTGGCGATAATAAAAAATATTGCAAAGAGGTAAATAAGCATTACTTAAGTTTTCTTTTTCTTTCTTTACCAACTAAGCTAGACAACATACATTTGTGTTATTTGTTACACTTGTTATTTTTCTTTTGTAATCGTACGTTTTTATATTTCCGTCGTCAAAGTAGGGCGGGCATCCTTCCTAAGCCGCCGCCGCGTCCAACCAGAGGCGGATCCACGGGGGGCTCGGGGTGGCTGAAGCCCCCCCCCCCCCCCTATCCGAACTTGTTTTTGTAATATATAGAAGTTAAGTAGAAATACATCAAATAGATTATTTGGCCCAGTAGTTAGGATGCGGGAGGGATTTAATTCTGGAGCCTTTAGCCTAGGGGTGGAAATCACCCGTGGGTGACCGATTCACCCGACCCACCCGACCCAAATATCCGGGTTAAAACCCGAAAAAAACCGGGTGACGGATGGGTGATGGGTCGGGTGAAATGGGTGATGGGTCGGGTGATGGGTGATAGGTTTTCACCCACTACCCGACCCATTACCCGACCCATCACCCGAACCGCTAAATCACCCGCTAACTCACCCGTTAGTCCACTCGTTTATTATAAAATACTTATAAATATATAAATAAATAATAGTTTGAAAATAAATAAATATTGCATTACATACCCTTGGGCCTTGTCAAATAAGTATCACCCTATTGTTCGGCATTTTCCTTCTTTTGGACAAGGGAATGCTTCTGTGTAGCTCCATCGGTTTATTTTTACTTATGATTTGAAGCTTTAATTAGATTTCTACTTTTCAATAACTTCTTATGTATTTTCATTTGTAGTTCATTTGGCTTATGACTTATGTTATTTTGGTTGATGTAAACTTATTTTGGCTTCAATGTATGGTCAATTGCTTCATGTAATCTTATTTTGGCTTTAACCGTTCAACGTGTTTGGTTTCACCCGATTAATCACCCGACCCACCCGATCACCCAATGGATCGGGTGATGGGTGAAACATTTCATGGGTGGGTGATGGGTCGGGTGAGATTTTTTTTAGACGGGTCGGGTGAAAAAATAACCCCACCCATCCATCACCCGACCCATTTCCACCCCTACTTTAGCCCCAGGTTCGACGTCCATTTACCCCCCACCCTTTTGGTATCTTTTTTTTTAAAAAAAAATCAGAAGCCCTCTACTCCCTTTTTGTATCTTTTTTTAAATTTTTTTTAGGGAAAACTAATTAAAATACCCCCACCTTTGGGGGTATGGTAAAAATATATCCTCAACTTTCAAATGTAATAAAAATATCCCGACCTTTGAGGGTGATGATAATATATTACCCTGTGTTTTCTCACGGGTCAAAAATACTGACAAGACAACCTACGTGAATTTTTTTTGACAAGACAACATATGTGGAAGCCTTTTTTTACAAATTAGCACTAAAATTGGGTTTTCTTGATCGGTTTCCTTAGGGGAAATCATAAAACAATAACAAATTAAACCCAAAAAACGAAATTGATTCAACCAAGCAACTAATCTGATCAAAATTGCCTCAAATTAACACAACACGACTATTCCTAACACCAAACTGACAACAAAACTAAACCAACAACAACAAAGAGGGGGGGGGGGGGAGCTTACCCACCCAAGTCCGTGAACGAATCAAAGGGGAAGAAGATGTGAGAGAGACAGCTCAAGATAGTCGACCACGAGGGAGGAAGACTGACATTGAAGAGGAACCATGAGCTACCTGGAAGACCTGGAAGACAATTCAAGAGGCGACTACGGTCCCCAGAAGAAGATATGATGGAGGAAAAGGCGTTAGGTATGAACCCGGTCCAACTCTTTATTTTTTTCCTAAGGATACTATTAAAAAAACCTTGTAAAAAACCCGCGTAGGCTGCCTTGTCAGCATTTTTGACTCGTGAAAAAACTTGTGGTAATATATTACCACTACCCTCAAAGGTCGGGATATTTTTATTACATTTGAAAGTTGAGGATATATTTTTACCATACCCCCAAAGGTGGGGGTATTTTAATTAGTTTTCCCTTTTTTTTACGCCCATTTACCCCCCACCCTTTTTTGTATCTTTTTTTTTAAAAAAAAAAATCAGAAGCCCTCTACTCCCTTTTTGTATCTTTTTAAAATTTCTTTTTTTTGCATCTTTTTTTTTAAAAAAAAAATCAGAAGCCCTCTTTTCCCTTTTTGTATCTTTTTTTTTACAAAAAATATTTTTTAGTTAGTTTTCTTCCTCCTACTTTTAATTTGATCGTTTTTAAGTTCGATTGGTTGAGTTCAAAATCAATTTAGATTAGATTTTTTGGATTTAAAAATCAATTTGGGAGAAATTTCAATTAGGGTTTTTAATTTATGAGAAATAAATTTGTGGTTTGTGATTTAAAATTGTGGTTTGTGGTGAGAAATAAATTTGTGAATTTGTTGTTTGTGATTGGGAATTGTGGTTTGTGATTGTAGTTGTGAAAAATGAATTTGGTGAATTTGTGATTTGAAATCGTGGTTTGTGGACTAGTTTAGATGAAAATCCATTTAGGTAAATTTCGATTAGGGTTTGTGATTTTGCTAATAAATTTATGGATTTAAGTAACAGTTTGGGGTAAATTTGTAGATTTGAGAATCAAATTACATTGTGGATTGGAAGTATGGAGTTTTAAGTTAAATTTTATATATTGATAGAGTTCGATTCGAATGATTTGTTGAATTTGAGAAATAACATTAGTTAGAATGACTTATTTGGTTCATATGGACAAAAATCTTGTTTAACGAGGAGCATCGTTCCTATCTCCCTTTGTATTTTCCAGCCCCCCTCTGACAAAAATCCTAGATCCGTCACTGCGTCCAACTTTCTTTGTTTTTTGGGGCTGGAAATATATTAAGGTTGATATTTGGGAGAAAGTTAAGAAAGATCTCATATTCCTAAAAAAAAATGGTACAAATAATAAATTTTATTTTCCTTTTCAACACGTATTTTAGTTATGTTTTTGTTTCTAGTTAGACCTAGCTTAGCTTACATGATTGATTAACTTGATTTGAGATGAACTAAAGAAAATTTGGCATGTTGAGAATGTGAAGAGACAAAGAGTCTCACATTGATTATACAAACAAAGAAGTCATAGTATATAAGCTAGTGGGTTACTCCTCCTATTGCCAATTGGTTTTAGGATGGAACCCCGCTCGGCTTATGTGCTAGGCTATTAGCGCAAGGGCGCACGTGTGCACACGACCCCCGATCTCGAGTCCCAACGGACTTCAGCATGGTATCAGAGCGGAAAAGCCAAACGGCCCGACTCTCGATCCTGGGCTAGCTAAAAAAAAGAGAATGAGATGCTAGACCCGTTGTCCAAGTGTCAACTAGAGGCGAAAGACGACCCTAGTTGCACTTGCGGGGGCGTGTTGAGAATGTGAAGAGACAAAGAGTCTCACATTGATTATACAAACAAAGAAGTCATAGTATATAAGCTAGTGGGTTACTCCTCCTATTGCCAATTGGTTTTAGGATGGAACCCTGCTCGGCTTATGTGCTAGGCTATTAGCGCAAGGGCGCACGTGTGCACACGACCCCCGATCTCGAGTCCCAACGGACTTCAGCATGGCATCGATCTAATCAGAGGGTTGGGAATCCTTTGGCAGCATGGTGGCCGGATATAACTAGCTATTTGGCGATTGACCTTTAGATCGGTTAGAGATGTGAATGAGATCAAAGTGTCCCACATCGAAAAGTTGAACATATCAAGCTCTAGTATATAAGTCGGTGGGCTACTTCTTCTATTGCCAATTGGTTTTAAAATGGAACCTCACTCGGCTTGTGTGCTAGGCTACTAGCGAATGAGTCGGACTTTGATAAGATCGATAATTAGTAAATGGATGCCTTTTGATAATACCGTGCGTGTCTCACGCACGCAAGTTTATGTTTTTATGTGATCGCAGCATCAAAAAGAAAGTCTGAATTTTCTACGGAAGCCGGCTCGAAATATTTGATCTTAGGTGCATTTTCTTCTGGAATATTATTGTTTGGGTACGACCGGACAACTACCGATATCTAGAGATTAGAGATATGGAGATATTTGTGGATCACATATATTTATACGTGGTAACAACTAACAACTCTAATCCAATCGACATTAAATTAAACGTACGTACAGGAATCAGCCTCTTTGTACGTAAACGTTATATATGTATATGATCGAATTCATATATATATCGTATATCTGGATATGAACTGATCAAAGGCGGGGACTCGATCCCTAGCATCCGAGCCGAGGCTGAATCGATCATATTTAGCTTGTATCTTCAATTCGGAGGGGAGACAGCTAGAAGATGGAATTACATATACGGCTGCCATCCATATATCATATATGCGTCGACGAGATATCTATACCGGCCCCACTTCCACTTCCACTTCCACTTATCATCATTTCAAGTTGAATTCGTATTCGTATTCGTATTAATGAATGGACGACGGTCGATTTATTATTTTGTTTAATTTGGACGGAAATTAGGAGAAGATTTATAAATAAATAAATAAATAATTGATTGAATTGATTAATTTACACGTACAAATAAAGCCTGGACTAGATATATATATATACACATTATAGATTGATTGATATGATATGATATATATGATGAAGGTTTGAAATGGATCAACCCAAATGATCAAGAATAGATGCATGGATCGAATTCTTACCTATATCTATATAGCGTGCATTATCAAGATTAATTTGCCGATTCCTTTCACGATATATATATATATATTCAATAATATAGATTTTTTAAAATTTTACACATTTTTTAAAAAGCTAAAAAAATATAAATATGTATTAAATTATTTAAAAAATATAATAAAAGAATTAATATTTTATTATATTTTTTAGATTCTTAATTAAAAAACATGTAAAATTTAAAAGTATCTTGAACAACGTATGGGAACATATATTATGTGTGAAGGGTCGTTTTCGGGGTTGGATGTACACCACACCACCTCGATCGATCCATTGGTTTATCATGATCGAGTATTATGTATTGTGTCACTCTGTTAGTACTGTTATGTTTATATATGGATGACATATTTTGGCCGGCTTATAAAGCCAGCTTGTTGTTTGAGTTGGAACCATGGTTTTATTAAACTTAATTAATTCACAAAACTTAGCGTAATTGATCATACATATATAGACACACGAATAAGCAATTATATGTAGGTACCTACAGTTCAAACCTTCATAATAATAATAATAATATATAATTAGTTTGATGCGTATAATCAATAACTAAAATTATATTTTAAGATATAATATAATTAACCAATCCGAAATCTTGCAATATATTTGCTGACCTACTTACGATTATATATAAAATATGACACAAATTAATACTACCTCCGTTCAAAAATATAAGTCTTTTTAAACATTTGCACACAAATTAAGGAAATCATAAACTTATTCCATTTATACCCCTCATTAATTATCCACAACTCTCCTCAACTAATAAAATTTGAGCAAAAAGTCAAAAGGTAACATTTCACATATCCCAATACCTCGAAAACCTAAAAAGATTTATATTTTTTCAAACAAAAATCAAAACCTAAAAAGACTTATATTTTTTAAGGGAGGGAGTATATTGAATCTAGCTTTCCAACACATAGATGATCATATTTGATATGGGATGGGAGCAAGTAACTGGATCATATATTCACGGGGATCACACAACCCAAAATGAAATTTAAGTGGTCCAAAGAAAGAAGCAAAATGAAAGGAGGTCAAGAAAGAGAGGAGAAGAATAATTTAAACATGATCATGAAGGTGGAACCTACGAAAGGGGCAATTGAACCACCACCACCACCACCATGATCATGATGCCCACTTTA
The DNA here is from genome assembly GCA_963922045.1 of Persicaria maculosa. Lineage (NCBI taxonomy): Eukaryota > Viridiplantae > Streptophyta > Magnoliopsida > Caryophyllales > Polygonaceae > Persicaria > Persicaria maculosa. The sequence goes on along the minus strand of OY998255.1, from coordinate 80,197,757 downwards.
TACTCCAAAGTTTTGCAATATCAGAGGGCTCCTACCTTCCAATATGTATGTATGTATATGTATGAATGAAGCCAAACCCCCAAAAGGCGCGCTTTTTGGAAATGAGTGATTAATGTGGAATATACATATATATGTCATGTTGATAATATATAAAGAACTGAAGTGATGTATATATATAAGTCAGTGAATTACTTCTTCTTTTAGTGTTGATTGATTTTCAAATGTAAATCCATCGATCTTATATGCTAGCTATATATGTTATCGATCTAGCTTATTAATTAATAATTATACCCTAGCTATATATCATCATAATGAAGCGAACAAAAGGCCAAATCCATAAAAACAAGCGTAGATCCTCTTTTATTTAATAATGAAAACATTCTTATTGTTGACAATGATACATCTTGTGATGCCTACCATGTTAATTATCAATTTACATCGATCTCTATAAGTGAGTAGCACTAGCAGCAGCTACTTTATTGTTGTTGACAACCGTCCGTTAATACTGGTCCAGAAGCATGCACACACTATTACCCTTTCCATTTTAGGACCAAAACAACCATATATTCGTTTTTTTTTTAATTATATTTTCTGCTTTTATAAAAACATTAATACTAATTTAAATTAAAGTTGTGGCATGAAATTAAAATGGCTAGCTATTGTGTAGTTAAGGTGGGTTGAACCTAATCAAATATATGTGGTCGACCCACGTTGTAGCACATGTATGGTTGCTTCTAAATTCATTCTTTTTCCATCACAAACTTGTCTCTCACGTACGTACTAGTAGTCCTAACTCCTTAAGAGTTTACTTGTTGTCACCTACCTTTTTGCCTGCCCATCCTCTATCTCTAGTGATGTGTGTGTGGACAATATATCAAATGTACACATCCTCTATTGTGTATCATGTTAACAAATCTGGACCATTGAATTAAGAAGATCATATAATGAAAGAGATTAAAAGTAACTTCTGATTATTCGTTGGTATTTGGAGATTATTATGGTGAATAAAATTATTCGGTGATATTGGGCGATTATATATTCGTTAGAATAAAAATGTCCATTTTTTACACTATTTATAGTGATGAATAATTACATAATTATAGATAGATGAATAATCATGTGAAAATAGATGAATAATTATAAACAAATAGACAAATAATTTATGTGTGCATAATAAGACCTGTGTATATGATTTATAAGGGATGTGTACACGATAACTTTTATAGATAGATAGATCGATAATATAAATTAAAAAGAATTCCTAATCCCAAAAAAAAGGATATAAAGAGATCGACTCATATATTGACCACACACATTTTATCAAAAACTTGTAACTAATTAATTCAACTTGTATACGGAGTATATCGCTAAATTAATTAATTAAGATATACTACGTATGGAAGAGCTGTATAACTTTGGTTTGGTTGCTCAATAAATGTAATTAATGGTCCTGTACGCGAAATTAATTTGTGTCTCTATATATATATATATATTGAATTTTTTTTCGAAATAGCCAAATTTCGAAAAAAAAATTAGGGAACTAGCCAAGTTCCGAAACTTATTAGAGAATTAGTCAAAACAGGCCAAAGTCGCTGTTTCAAACAGCGACTTTGCCTAAAGATTTTTTTTTTAAAAAAAGGTAAGTTCTGGTTGTAACAGCGACTTACCTATATTCTATTTTTTTATTATTTTTTCGATCTAATATTACTGGAAACTTAAAAAAAATGTATTAGGTGATAGATTACATAGGTCTTAATATTGTATAGTGGGCTAAAAGCCCATTAAGGCCCAATACCTTTGTAACCTATATATATGTTATATCAATGAATGAAAACCCTCGAGGAGGACTTTACATCAATTCCGCTATTCTACATGGTATCAGAGCGGAAAAGCCAAACGGCCCGACTCTCGATCCTGGGCTAGCTAAAAAGAGAATGAGATGCTAGACCCGATGTCCAAGTGTCAACTAGAGGCGAAAGACGACCCTAGTTGCACTTGCGGGGGCGTGTTGAGAATGAGAAACAATGTGAAGAGACAAAATGTCCCACATTGAATATGATAAACATAAAGTCTTAGCATATAACCTAGTGGGCTACCCCACCTAATGCCAATTGGTTTTAGGATGGAACCCCGCTCGGCTTATGTGCTAGGCTATATGCGCATTGGCGCACGTGTGCACACGACCCCCGGTCCCGAGTCCCAACGGACTTCAGTATGTCCTTATTGCCCCAAAGATTGTCAAAAACCTTATCTCTGTCCGTCGGTTCACTACTGACAACAACGTTTCCATTACGTTTGATCCCTATGGTTTCTCTGTGAACGATCTTACTACGGGGGTTACTCGCATGAGATGTAACAGCACCGGGGAGCTCTACCCTGTCACACCACCTCTTGCGTCCAGTCAGTCGTGTCCGGTCGCCCTCTCGGCATCATCATCCAGCCTGTGGCATGCACGCCTGGGCCATCCCAGCGCTGCCGTTCTAGATGTCCTCCGTTCCCAGAACCTTGTCACCTGTACTAAAGACCCACGCTCTGGTTTATGCTCTTCCTGCCAACTAGGCAAACATGCCAGACTGCCGTTCCAACGGTCTTTGACCTCTACCCTTGCTCCCTTTGATATCATTCACAGCGACATTTGGACCTCTCCCGTGCCTAGCAAGGAGGGTCACAAGTACTACCTCTTGTTTATTGATGATTACACTCATTACTTATGGGTCTTCCCGTTGCATTTCAAGTCCCAAGTGTTTCCTATCTTTGCCAGATTCCATACCTACATCAAAACACAGTTTCACATGTCCATCAAATGTTTTCAATGTGACAATGGCCGTGAATTTGACAACAAAGACTTTCACTCCTTCTTTGCCGCAAATGGGATCTCCTATCGCTTGTCTTGCCCCTATACTTCTCAGCAGAATGGCAAGGCAGAAAGAATCATCAGAACCATTACCAACATGATGCGCTCTCTCCTCTTCCACGCATCTATTCCTCTTCCCTATTGGCCTCACGCCTTATCCACCACATGTTATCTCCTAAACATTCTCCCTTCCACTACCCTACACCATCGCTCGCCAGCTCAGACACTTTATTACGCCGAGCCTAGGTATGATCACCTTCGCACCTTCGGGTGCTTGTGTTTCCCAAACCAGTCCTCCACAGCCCCGCACAAGCTTCACCCGCGCTCCACTCCATGTGTCTTCCTAGGCTATCCGCCTGATCATCGAGGTTACATTTGCCTCGATATCAAGACCCACAAGATCATTCTCTCACGTCATGTCACCTTTGATGAGTCGCGATTTCCCTTTGCATCTCCCACACCCCCTGTGTCTCCGTCAGAGTCTGAGTCACCATTCCCTCACTTCCTTTTTCCCCAGAGCTCTCCCGGTGCTCCTGCTTCTCCCCCAACACCACCGCCACCACCACCCCCCACCACCAGACCACACACCCGCAGCGTCTCCGGTGTCTTCCGACCCCGTCAGATCGTCTCCATGACCACCGCCCATCACCCCGCTATCCACCTCCCATCACCTCGCAAAACAACCTCGCCTCACCTACGTGCGGCGGCCGCCGCAACCCCAAATGCTGCGCCCACCGCCCATAAACCCTCCCTGGCGGCGCCCGCCGCAGGCCTTGCGGCGCCCGCCACCCATAAGCCCTCCCTAGCGGCGCCCGCCGCAACCCTCGCCGCATTTGATCCGCCCGCCGCCTCTTCCCCTTGCTTAGCCCCTCTTACCCCCGTCCTTCCCGACTCCCATTCACCCTCTGCCTCCACCCAGACCTCCCTCTCCCCCGTTCCCACCTCCCACAAAACAGCCCTCCTCGACCCGAATTGGCAGGCGGCTATGCTCGACGAATACAGGTCCCTTACGAAGAATGGTACTTGGGTTCTTGTTCCTCGCCCTCCTGAGGCGAACGTCATTCGCTGTATGTGGCTTTTTCGTCACAAGTTCCGCTCTGATGGAACGTTGGAGCGCTACAAGGCCCGTCTTGTGGTGAACGGTAGATCTCAGCAGGCAGGTATTGATTGTGATGAGACCTTCAGCCCTGTGGTCAAGCCTGCCACTATCCGAGTGGTCCTGAGTCTGGCTCTGTCGCGCAACTGGGCCATCCATCAGTTAGATGTCAAGAACGCCTTTCTGCATGGTCATCTGAACGAGACAGTTTACATGTTTCAGCCGCCGGGGTTTACTGATGCTGAGCGTCCAAAGCATGTCTGTCTCCTCAAGCGCTCTCTATATGGTCTGAAACAGGCTCCGCGGGCGTGGTTCCAGCGTTTTACCTCTCATCTGCTCCGTTTGGGTTTCACTGGCAGTCGTTCGGATACGTCTCTGTTTATCTATCGCAGAGGCTCAGACTTGGCATTCCTGCTACTATATGTCGACGACATCATTCTCACCGCCTCTTCTGATGCTCTTCGGACGTCGATAATCTCGCAGTTGAGTGCGGAATTCGCCATGTCTGATCTGGGTCAGCTGTCTTACTTCTTGGGAGTTGCTGTTCAGCGGCATGCGTCTGGTTTGTTTCTCTCACAAAGTAAGTATGCTGCAGAGATTGTTGCTCGGGCTAAGATGGTCAACTGTAATCCCGTCGCGACCCCAGTCGATACATCCAACAAGCTCAGTGCTCATTCTGGTCCTTTGGTTGATCCCACACTGTACAGGAGCCTCGCTGGTGCTCTTCAGTATCTCACTTTCACCAGGCCTGATATCAGTTACGCCGTTCAGCAGATCTGCTTGTTCATGCATGCCCCTAGGGAACCTCACTTTCAGGCTTTGAAGCGAATCATTCGGTACATCAACGGCACCCTCGAGCTCGGCACCACCATCACTCCTTCCTCTAAGCTTGATCTTGTGGCTTACACTGATGTGGATTGGGGTGGTTGTCCAGACACACGTCGCTCCACGTCTGGTTACTGTGTCTTCCTCAATGACACTCTTGTGTCTTGGTCAGCCAAGCGTCAGTCCGTCGTGTCTCGCTCCAGCGCTGAAGCAGAATACAGGGGTGTTGCCAACGTTGTCTCCGAGTGCTCTTGGCTCCGCAATCTCCTGCTTGAGCTACGATGCCCCTTGCAGAAGGCCACTCTGGTCTACACTGACAACGTCTCCGCCGTCTACCTGGCTAGCAACCCAGTCCAGCATCAACGCACGAAGCACATTGAGCTTGATCTCCACTTCGTCAGGGACAAGGTTGCCATTGGACATGTCCGCGTTCTACATGTCCCGTCCTCTTATCAGTACGCTGATATATTCACCAAGGGTTTACCTAGACAGTTATTCATTGATTTTCGTTCCAGTCTCACTGTACGGACCCCTCCTGTTTCGACTGCGGGGGTTTGATAGATTACATAGGTCTTAATATTGTATAGTGGGCTAAAAGCCCATTAAGGCCCAATACCTTTGTAACCTATATATATGTTATATCAATGAATGAAAACCCTCGAGGAGGACTTTACATCAATTCCGCTATTCTACATTAGGGAGAGTCGCTGTTACAAACGGCGACTCTCCCTTTTTTTTAACGTGAAATCACTGCTTTGCAACCCAGGCCATGGCAACAAATTGATCGGCTCCCGGCATCATTGAAGCTGCCTCCCGGCCGGCCTCGTTGAAGCTACCTCTCGGCTCCTCGACAATTTGACCGTCGGGGAGGGTGGTGGTGGAGACGGGAGAGGCGGCGAGGGTGCTGGATTGGTAGAGGCGAGAGAGGCGGCCGACCTTTGTGGCCACTGCTCTGTAACCCCATGCCATGGCAACAAAATTGATCGGCTCCCGGCCGGCCTCGCTGAAGCTACCTCTCGGCCTCGTTGAAGTCCAGTCCCGACAAATTAATCGCCGTCTCCGTCTGAGGCAAATTGGTCGGCTCCTCGGCAAATTGATCGGAGGCGAATTGGTCGGCTCCTCGGCAAATTGATCGTCGTCTCCGTCCGAGGCAAATTGATCGCAGCCGGTGATGGGACGGCCGACCTTTGTGGTCAGGCGAGTTGGGGTGGATAGCCCGCCGGGGAGGGTGGTGGTGGAGGCAGGAGAGGCGGCGAGGGTGCTGGATTTGTGGTCAGGGAAGGCGGCGAGGGTGCTTGGAGGCGGAAGAGGTGGCGGAGGAAGGAGCATGTAGCCTCAAAGCCACCGGCAACCCTAATTTTGCGGCGGTGGTCGAGGCAAATTGAACGAAGAAGGAGTCTGTACTCTGTAGCCTGTAATTTTGCGGCAGAGACGGTAATTGAACGAAGAAGGAGCATGTAGCCTCAAGCCACCGACAACCCTAATTTAAAAAAAAAAAATCAAAATTGGGAGAGTCGTTGTAATTACTCTCCCCTATAATTTTTTTTATATATATTTTAACCTTTTAAAAGGTGAAAAGCAATTTAAAAAAAATAAAAATGGGTAAGTCGATGTTACAAACCGCGACTTACCTATTTTATTATTTTTTTAAAATCTTTAGATAAAGTCGCTGTTTGAAACAGCGACTGTTTTGGCTAATTCCCTAATAAGTTTCGAAACTTGGCTAGTTCTCTAATTTTTTTTTAAATTTTGGCTATTTCGAAAAAAAATTCATATATATTGACAAAACAAAAGGTTGATGGGCCGGAATTGCTTTTCTCGATCGCTATAACTGACCTTGTGCTTGCCTAAAAAATACAAGTTTTTATACTCTGTAAGTAACTTCTTATTAATAAAGTTGAATACATACATATATAGAGAGAGATAGATCGAGTTATAATTAAGTTTGTAACGAACTTTGTTGCTAGTTTGTCTCATATGTAATTGATTGATATGATATGATATATAATATGAAGAGTAGTATACCATTGTGAGAAGCGAAGTGATATATGTTTGACTATTTTGATCGAAGTGACAAGATGCCTTCTACCTCAATCGATCAACTTACAGGCCGTCCAATAATTCAAACAATATATAAAAAGTTATGGTTACCACTTACCAAACCAATCATATATATGTATAAATATAAATTAACGAAGTGTGAAAAACAAGACTCGGTTGAAAAGTTTAAAGGAAGAGATCAATAGAATGAGAGGTTCATCTTAAATCTTAATTAATGGACGTCAATTGCTTGGCTAGCTAGTAGCTCCTTTTTGGTTTTAATTTCTTCAAATTCTCAGCCTTTAATTAATTTTCTTCCTTTTTATTACAATAACGTACTATCTAATTCAAATGGGAATCTTATTTATTTTTCCATCAGTGGAACCACACTACATATACACTACTACAAAATCATATAATTTTCTATGCGTCGGTAATTTTCGACATTGGTAAGCGTCGAAAATTATCGACACACAAAAGCGTCATATTAGACATCTTTCTCGACAGCTGTAGGCGTCGAAAATGGTTAACTTAATATTTTAATAAAAAAGATAAGGAGTATATATCTGAAAGGCTGGAAGTCTGGAACCCTACCCAATCCACTGTAGCAACCTTTCCCAAGCTGGAGACGACATGGCGATTTCCTGATAAACTAATTTCGCCATGGCTTCCAGATCTAGTCCTTGCTCTCCCAATCTTCACTCGGATCTCGTCGTTGCTCTCCCAATCTATCGCTCGCCCTCTCCATGGATGAACAAAGTCGCCATAGCAACTGAAAAATGCCATGGCGGACACTCATCACCTCCTTGTCTCCGACGCCGTCGCCCACACACCGAGACGAAGTGAAGCCCTCGGAATCAGTGGCCTCCCTTTCCTGATGCTAGCCACGGAATGCCAGCCTCGATGATAGCAACCGATGTCGTTGATTGATCAGATCTGCAACCACGAGTGAGGTTGACCGCCTTAAGCCTCTAACAAGAGCCGCCTCGAAGCCTACTTCATGTTGATCCAGTCGAGATTAAGTATATCCTTAGAGCTATGTCTTTATTTGGCTTGATTTTTATGAATTAGGGTTTTGATTCGTTGAATTATTGAAGTACCTTTGAATCGACGTTCTTCGGCTTCGAGTGTAGATCTTAGCTTTGTCAAGTGTAGACCTTCATCTCTCGCCCTCTCTCTCTCTCTCTCTCTCTCTTCTCTGATTTTTCGATTCTCTTATTTTCGAGTTTTGATTCTCTGATTTTCGATTTTTTGATTTTCGATTCTCTTCCAAGCAGTTGCTGCTAAAGGAGAAGTCCCCCTTGGTTTGCCTATAAAAGGTGATGCAAAACCTAAGGTTGGTATCTTAATAGTTTCTGATTTTGTTCGATCCATGCTTTGCATAAGTACAAACTCAAGTTTTGACTTGTACAGATGAGTGGACCTCCCAATCCTGTAGATGTTTAGTGTGGTGAACTATGTGAGGAAAAGGATATATAGGATCCAAAAAGCTTCACTTTATGAAAATTTCCTTGTTATGCTTCTTTTCTTTGTTTTGAAGCAGCACCTCTGTAGAGACACGCATGAATGCAAAAGCTTATCAATACTTTTTCCTTGTCATCATATAGCTCTTTCTCCCTTCTTTTCTATAACGCACATGGTTCATAGTATGTGAAGTGGCCTTGCTAAAGATACATGATCTGGATCTTTTTCCCTTCAAATGTGTAGGCAAAAAGAAAGACGATCAATGACCAATCGGCTGATAATAACGCAACAGAAATCGCGCTAGGGGATGTGCTACATGTGTTGATTGCCTCATTTTGTATGAAAACACTCTATTGCAGTAGCAATTACATGTTTCATTTTTCACTGATGGACTGCATGATACAAAGGTTGGGGTTTGTCGTGTATTTTCACTGTTAAGTCTCGTTAGTGCCTTTATCAAGTGTAATGCTATTGGATATGCACATTGTATGAGTTCTTTGTATCCCTTCATTGTTGGCAGGCAAGACCCGAGGCAGGGAAGCTGACAATCGGAACCATTGCTTGTGAATGAGCATTTAAAACCAAGAAGATAATTATTCATATGAGACATTCTAGAAAAGGTACACGCAAGTTGAATCAAATTACTCTTATACTTCCTATTGAGTAAGCTTATTCATGTAATGGATTTTGATGTTGGGAAAAGGGCATGCTGCATTCTTAAGATATTTGTTAATTTTCATGGGAATGAGGTAGCCTTTTGAAGTTTCTTTGAGGCTACTTTTATTCCGGCATTTATTCTCAATTATATATCTTCACATGCATTTAGCTGAATTTTTTTACTCTCTCATCCTTTATGGAATAGGCAGGGAAAGAGGGAGATTTGACACATGATGAGATTACCATGATAACCGCTGCACTTGAATTGACAAAGAAGACAGTGAAGGATGCTATGAATCCAAATCAAAGGCATTTTCCCTTAATCTGGATGCATTTTTTAATTGGTTGGTTTATAGATTCTTTTTAGTTTGTACATAATATTTGAATCCATTATGTTCTCTTAAACTCTTTTTTCATTTTTGTATCATCTTGGTAACATTGTTGATTTTGCAGATAGATATCTGGGGATAACCATGTTTGTTGTGGTACGATCAGTTCTTGAAGACCAGTGGGATTCAGCTATTTAAGTTTTAGATTGAGATGTTCAAGGTTTGTTTCAAGTTGAATGCATTGGATGTTAATTATTCATATGAATCTGAAACCATTTGCTTGTGACTGTGATGTTTGAATTCTCTGATGCAGAATGAATCAGTCACAAAATTAGAACTTGAAATTTAATGTTTTATATATATATATATATATATATATATCTTGGTAATTGGTACTTTATTTGGAAGAGCTATGGTGCTCGGCTGCTTGCTAACCACTTGAAGAGTCTTTTCTTGTCTTAGATTGTTCACGTATGTATTTATGAAAAGCTAATGGGCGAATTTTATTTCATTTAGTGCATATTTTCTCACAATTAATCAGCATTTAGGCTTTTGAATCTATTTGGAAAAAAATGAAAGCTTATCTACATATATGTATCTTTTGAATCTATTATAGACTAAGTGTTATTCCTCCTCATTTGACTCATTCTCTTATGCTTCCTGTTGAGTAATTACGGATTTAGTTTTCCTTGCTTCCTTATTGCTTGCCTTTTTTTTATATCTCATTTCTTATCATACGTCTGTACATGTAAGCTATTCAGGTAATGGATTTGATGCTCGGAAAAGTGCCTCCTTCTACTCATTCTGGACTTTGTTTTTATTGGCCTAGGTATGCTATCTCTTTATGTTAATTGGTGTGTACTTATTTATGTATATTGTTTTAATTGATATGTTGAGCAACACAGAGCTTCCCTAATTCCATTGGCAAATTTTTCCTAGAATCTAGCTGGAGATTTCTGGAACTGATTCGCAAATCTCCGTGTCAATTCTTTTCACTTCCAGGTGAAAAAAAAATTCAAACTAAAATTTGAAATGGCCCAATAGTTAGCCTAGCTTGTGCACCTAAAATGTGATTATTTGTTAAAATCTGATTATTATCAGCTAACTGAACTATATAGTTTGGAACAAATCATCACAAAGATTGTCACTTTATTCTCTTTTTTATGTACTCTATTGTAGTACAGGTTTGTTACTCTTCTAGAGTGACTGGATTGTTCCCCCTAGTTAACTTAATAACCTGCTGGGAGCATTTCTCTGTTGTTCAGTTGAAGAACAATTACATTATCCTCATTTTATCAGAGTTACATGCTTTGAAATACTGAAATTAAGCAACTGGCCTTGATATAGAAGATGCCTTGTGGAGTAATTGGGTCAGGTAGCATCTAAAAATTGCCTGAGATTAGATGCTATCTTATTTTGAATCTGAATTCTTCTTGATAGTACATTAGAATCTCAGCAATGTTCTCTTTCATATTGCTTCGATGGAATAAGGAGAGTTTGTACTGTCATGTTGGATAGTGCCTATGCTGAGCTTGTAATGCTATCTTATTTTGAATCTGAATTCTTCCTGTCATGTATTTTGATCAAAGATGAACTGGTATCTCAGTATGTTTTCACTATACTAATGAAATGGCTGATTTTGTCTATATAGGTTTTCTGACAATTAAATGGCTGATTTTTATCTATATAGGTTTGCTTGCTGTTTTCTCTTTTGGCTGCAAAATAATACACTACTGGTATGTTCTTCTGTCTCAAAATCTCACCTTCAGATTCCACATTTCACCTCATTTCTTGCTCTTGTTATCATTTTAGCTTGGTTTTATCCTTACCCACAATCAGCATCTTGAATCAAAATCTTCAATTTTGTGGGGTTTCTTTACTTTCTTATCCCAATTAAGTATTTGGATATGTTTTGATAATTTAAGCAAAGCAAAATGAACTATTTCAAGAATGTTCTGATCTGATGGCTTTTTACACTGGATTTTGATTGCAAGTTCACTTCTGGATTCATATGCATTTTGACTGAATAGGAATGGGATTAAGCAAAGGAAAAACTCATGGCAAGATGGGACCTTGGGAACCAAGTGCCCGATACCTCCGAACACGAAGTACACTTACGCAATGCAATCCAAGGATCAGGTTGGAAGCTACTCATACTTCCCATCAACATCATTCCACAGAGCTTCGGGTGATTGGTACAAGTCTGATCACAAGGTGAGTCAGTGTGGACATCCTGCCTGTCGTCATAAGCTGGTTCATTTTGTACTTTCTGCCTGTCGTCATAAGCTGGTTGGCTGAGTAGTTTCAGATCCAGTTCATACTATTCATTGAATTTCATCTGAGTATTAATATTGAAACGCATCATTGTCATCATCACTTTTTTATTTAAGGTCTCCCTTGATGGATCTGCATTATGGAAATTTTTATTTCTGTAACTGCAAGTGACTACTAGTTGCATTCTCAGCAATGAACTGACCAGAGTCATGACAGAAAAACTTGTAATGTCTTGGTTTTAGCTGGAGACTAAAACTTGTAATTCACTCATGTAAGATCTTGATTCATTTGACTATGCTTTATTGGATTTGTGTTAATTTTTTTTGTTAATTAAAGGATTTGAATTAAGGTGTAATGAAGGGGGATGAAAGAAGAAAAATACGTTTTTTATTTTTTTTTGAAAAATAACATGCCAATTTCGACGCTTTAGGGTGTCGAAATTGGCATGTCATTTCCGACGCCTTATGGCGTCGAAAATGACATGCCATTTCCAACGTCCTAGGGCGTCGAGATTGGTTTCGACAGAATTCTGCATTGAAAATAGCACTTGCCATTCGTGACGCAAGAATTTTCGACGCTTTTTAAAAGCGTCGAAATTGAAATTTTCGACGCTTTAAAGTGTCGAGATTGGTCATAAAAAGTGTCGAAATTGGCACTGTTTTCCTGTAGTGATATTGATGGTAATTTACAGTACGTACGATGATGTTGCCCGACCCTGTCAATTCTTAATCTCTTATGCTACCCTAAACTATTTACTACTACATACAAAACACTTTTATACACTCGAAACTAACCTTGAATGTAGTCTCAACATTAGTCGAAATTATATTACGTACGTACCCCCGAAAATATACACTCGAAACTAACCTTGAATGTAGTCTCAACATTAGTCGAAATTATATTACGTACGTACCCCCGAAAATACCCTCAAATTCGACCTCAAGATACATTTCGATGCGTAGAGGAGAGAGACTAATTGTGGCTTCGAATATTAGTTAACCTAGAACTTTTGTTTTCGAGAGTATGATAGTCTCCAAATAATTTCGAAACCAATAGTATCGAACTATTTCTAAACTAAATTTAGTGCTATTTAACCTTCAAATTGCCTTCAAATGAAATTGGTATGTATTTTCGATGGTACAAACTTCGAGGCTAAGTAGTATAGATTCATAGCCTCAAATAATTTAAGTGCAAATACGAGAGTAAAATAACCTCCAATTTAACCACGGAAATAACTTCCAAAGTATTTGAAGGTTATCGTTCCCTCGAAAAAATATTTTCAGGTTAATATTCGAGACCACATTTAACCTTCATCCTTTACGCATCAAAATGTGTCTTGAGGTCGAATTCTAGGGCATTTAAGGGGTAATATGTTTTCGAGGGCATTTTATTAAGTCATCTTATATTCAATTTTGAGGTTAAATTTACTATTTTAATTAATTGGTTCCTAAATTTCATGTTAAATTTTTATAAATTTTGTAGCCAAATTTGAGGTTAATTTCATTAGTAACAAATTCTTTTTGATTCTTCAACTTATACATACATAAAACATAGATTTTATTTTAAATAACAACAAAAACAAACATAAACATTAAATGTTTGAAGAAACAAAAATTTCATAATTAAATCATGCACAAAATGCATGTTCAACCATAATCACAAGCATAAACATGTCCTCGTGGCACTAAAAGTACAAACCTAAGTTACAACCCAACTAATTAGTTCAACCAATATATATTCCCACCCAATCGTCTAAAACAAGAAGGTGCAAATCAAGTCCAAAATATTTGCACACCAATTAGTGTGTATTGGTTAGTTTTTACACTAAATATCCAACACACCCATGTTACCTACAAATAAAGGGTTTTGCAAGACCGGAAAGAGGTGACGAAGCTTGACCTACTTGAAGGAGACGAATAATGGTGGATTTGGAACTCTCTTGTTGGTTCTTTACAAGTTCAACAACGCTACTTCGTAACTTTTGTATATCATCTCAAATGGTTTGATCTCGAACTTGATGACGAACTTGAGAAGGAGTAGCACTTACCTCGCCTGTATGAATAAGGCCTTTGATATGAATATTTTTAAAATGAACAAATGAATCCTAACTAATTTAGATAATATTTTTAAAAGGAACAAATGAATCCTAACTAAAACACACCAATAGCATAAATATTTGTTAGAGTATCACTAGAGTTATCAAAGACTTGAATGTTTTGGTAATAGCAAACTTTTAGTATATAATGGGACTGTCTATGTGCTTTGCAGATAAATAAATAGGTTTAAAATGGGTTAAAACCTTTGAGAGAGAGAGTGTGTGTATGTGTGTGTATCTTGCAAAGATTGAGAAGAGACACATGAGAAGAAGAGTGGTGTTCTTGAGGATTCCGATAGTTGATATAGAGAGAGAAAAGTCTTGTGAAATGTAGAATAGACACCAGAGAAAGTCTGCGAGCCACAAGAGAATGATAGAGAAGTTTTTGGGGAGGAGAGGCTTGAGGACCCTTCCTGTAGACCCTATTGCCTAGTGACCCTATTGAAATACTACATCCGTTCAATATCTATATAAACTCTTAATTTAGAAGAGTTTAGGATGATGTGTCATGCTTAGAGGAATTTTTGGAGTCTTGACCAATAATTTTTTTGCCATTTTTCTTTGATTTTATTTAATCTATATAAACTCTTAATTTAGAAGAGTTTAGGATGATGTGTAATGCTTAGAGGAATTTTAAGAGTATTGACCAATAATTTTTTTGCCATTTTTCTTTGATTTTATTTAATTCTAATTTTTTTCTTCTTTTTTCTTTAATTCTCTTTTTGATTTAATTTTACTAACTATCTATATAAACTCTTAATTTAGAAGAGTTTAGGATGATGTGTCATGCTTAGAGGAATTTTAGGAGTCTTGACCAATAATTTTTTTGCCATTTTTCTTTGATTTTATTTAATTCTAATTTTTTTCTTCTTTTTCCTTTAATTCTCTTTTTGATTTAATTTTACTAACTATTGGGCTTAATTCAAAACATTGATCTTAGCCTAAATTATAATTTTAGTAGTTTTTTTCTAAAAAATAATCTATATCTATATAAACTCTTAATTTAGAAGAGTTTAGGATGATGTGTCATGCTTAGAGGAATTTTAGGAGTCTTGACCAATAATTTTTTTGCCATTTTTCTTTGATTTTATTTAATTCTAATTTTTTTCTTCTTTTTCCTTTAATTCTCTTTTTGATTTAATTTTACTAACTATTGGGCTTAATTCAAAACATTGATCTTAGCCTAAATTATCATTTTAGTAGTTTTTTTCTGAAAAATAATCTATATCTATATCTATATAAACTCTTAATTTAGAAGAGTTTAGGATGATGTGTCATGCTTAGAGAAATTTTAGGAGTCTTGACCAATAATTTTTTTGCCATTTTTCTTTGATTTTATTTAATTCTAATTTTTTCTTCTTTTTCCTTTAATTCTCTTTTTGATTTAATTTTACTAACTATCTATATCTATATAAACTCTTAATTTAGAAGAGTTTAGGATGATGTGTCAAGCTTAGAGAAATTTTAGGAGTCTTGACCAATCATTTTTTTTTTGCCATTTTTCTTTGATTATCTTTAATTCTAATTTTTTTTTCTCCCTTTTCCTTTAATTCTCTTTTTGATTTAATTTTACTAACTATTGAGTTTAATTCAAAACATTGATCTTATCCTAAATTATAATTTTAGTAGTTTTTTTCTAAAAAAACAATGGGATTAATTTGAAACATAAAATTAATAATAAAAAAACATAAAATTAATATTAGTAATCTATCTATCTATCTATATATATATATATATATATATATATATATATATATATATATATATATATGCTACTTTAATCGTTTTTTCAACCCATGATTTTAATTCAAAATATTTAATTATCTGAACTTTTACAGTTATGTTATAATATTAATTTAACATATTAGTAAGATTTTACTTATAAAAAATCGCGCCATGGCGCGGGGATCATACTAGTTGGGCTTAATTCAAAACATTGATCTTAGCCTAAATTATAATTTTAGTAGTTTTTTTCAAAAAAATAATGGGATTAATTCAAAACATAAAATTAATAATAAGAAAACATAAAAGTAATATTAGTAATCTATATCTATATCTATATATATATATATATACACACACACACACACACACACACACACACACACACTACTTTAATCGTTTTTTCAACCCATGAGTTCAATTCAAAATATTTAATTATCTGAACTTTTACAATTATGTTATAATATTAATTTAATATATTAGTAAGATTGTACTTATAAAAAATCGCGCCATGGCGCGGGGATCATATTAGTTATAAGTCATTTTAGGTGTTTGCACACATATTAAGGAAACTACAAAAGTGTTATTTTTATACCCCTCACTAATTATCCACAATCACTAACAACCAATAATATTTCATAAAACAAGTAAAAAAAATTACTTTTCTCTTAACCAAATGCCTAGAAAACCTAAAAAAACTTATATTTCTAAACAAAATTTTAAGCCTAAAAAAACTTATATTCTTTTATGGGTTGATTTTGAGAAATATTTTATTAGGAGATAAAATATTTTATTTTTAATTCATTTGAGGAGGTTTTAACCAGAGTTTAAAGTGGCAACTTAATTTGTATGAAGTTTCTTTAAGAATATTTTTATTATTATGAAAGAATTTGAGAAGAGTAAACTATAAACGATAACATCTTTACGGATAAGGTGATAAGGTGATAGAGACGTGGATCGTTGTAAAGGTCAATTCCTCTAACATACA